>PVLA01007589.1:0-102679 GCA_004027455.1 Hydrochoerus hydrochaeris | reverse complement strand
CAGCTTTGTACATATTTGTGTATGGAAATAGGCCTGGATTTAACTAATGTTGAAGCAACTGTTCTGCATTCAATGGGGTCACTCAAATTGTCTCCTACACTGTCTTCAATGAAACTCTTTTGTCACTACAGCCTGATTTTTTACAGGGTTTTTTGCCAATAAACTTTAAATTTCTCAAAGACAGGAATCCTATAGATAACGAATTACACAGATGCATGAAAACACAGAAATGTACTATTATACATTATTTTTCCATAGGTATATAGTAGCTACAATATGTATAGCTGTGTTTGGTTGAAGAGAAAACACATACAATTACAATCAATAAAATTAACCTCCTCTAAATGGAGGTTTGGTTTCAGAGGGAACACACAAATTTTCATTCAATAAAATTAACCTCCTCTAAATGGAACAAATACAGATGTGATATTTATTATCTTAAGGTCTCATGAATAAGAGAACATCCAAAATTTATATAATGGTTAATGTCTAACAATTTATTTTTTCAACAGAAAAGACTTACTTCAGCATGTACATTATGTGTAACTTTAAGTTATCAATGCAACATCACTAAATAGAGAGTTGTTTAGAAGCAACTCTGTATAACCATTCCACTAGAAAGAAATCAAGATCATAGATAATAGTGCCATATACTAAAACATTTAGAGAAGGTTCAGTTTTGAGAATATATCACATTTGCCTATAATATAATTTATTTGTTTCAAAACAATATTGTTAATAATGCTGTGTTCAACAACTGCCTCCTCATATTATTGGAAATTTAAGTGTGTCTGCAGCACTCTGCTTAATCAACTTAAATATCTTTCTATTAGTGTGTATACCTAGTGGTAATTCACTAATTTTTCTTATTCTTTAAAGACATACCTTTATACAGTAACCTTTGCATTGTAGAAAAAATATTATACAGGGGTGAAGTTCTGTTCTCTCTACAAGTCATGTTTGAAATCATGGCTCACAATTAGTACCACCTAGTGACAGGTTTTGGATTACAAATGCTGAAACCATAGCTCTTTTCTATGCAATTTTTATTTTGTATTAGTATATATTTGTAATATATGATGTTTACATTCATTTAATGTAATAAGCACAAGTATTATACATATTTCATGAATTTTTCATTCCCCTTTCTCTCCCCACCCACCTCTATTGAGATCCCTTTTCCTCATTTTCATTATCTTTACTATTATTATCATTATTATTAGTATTACTATTATTGGTTCATGTAATATGGCATATGTAATATGATATATGTAATCATATAGTGATTACATTTCTTGTGGGTAGTTGGTACTTCTACACAATGCATCTTAAACATTTTTATAACTTCTTCCCCTCCAACTTCACCTTCCATCTCTTTGTCCCCTCCCCATTTTCAAAAGATCTAACTTTCTGGATTTTTCTCAATCCTTTATTTTGCTCTTTTCTTCAAAAAAAGGGGAAGGCATGTGAAATTTAAGCTTTTGTGTCTGCTTTATGTTTTTTAAGATGTATGTATTTCCATAGAAATTTCACAAATTTATCTTTTTTATTACTCAGTAATATTCCATTATATATATTCCACATTTTTTCTTATTTTTCATTTTATAACATTGTACTTTCTTCATTCACATTTTAATGTACATATAGGCTTTTTCTAAGATTTAGCTATTATTAATTAGGCTCCTATAAGTATGGTATGCCTGTATTCCTGTAAGATTATATCTAGATACCTAGTAGGGGAATAGTTGGATTAGATGAAATTTCTAGTGTTAAGATTTTTGAGAATACTCCATACTAATGTGCACAATGGTTGTACTGGTTATACTCCCAACAATGTGGAAGAGTTCCTTTTTCATTTTAGCCATGCCAGCATTTATAATTATTTGATATCTTGATGAGTGTTATTCTTTCTGGAACAAGATAAAAACTTAGTATTTTTAAAATTTGCATTTCCCTAATGATAAGAGATGTTAAACTTTTTTTCATATATGTATTGTCCATTTGTAATTATTCCAAGAAATGTCTATTCATTTTGCTTACTCATTTTTTGATAGATCTTTTATTTGGGGGGTCTTCTCTTTTGAGTTTTTTATATACTCTGTATATTAGTCCTCTGTCTGAGGAATAGCTGCCAAAAATTAACAAAATATCTGTACAGAAAAAGAAATAATGAACAGAGCACGGAGAGAACCTACAGAATGGATAGAAATCAAGGAAGACTACTAACACCAATTCTGTTCAACATAGTACTCAAAACATTAGCAGGAGCAATGAAGTAAAGGAAATAAGTAAAAGGAATACAGGAAAAGAAGCCAAACAATTATTGGCAAATTAAATGACCACCCCACATCTAAGACCACAGAAATTTTATCAAAAGATCCTTAGAATTAATAAGTAAATTCAACAATGTAGTAAGATATAATACCAACACACAAAAATAAATGTCATTCCTGGCATTTATCATTGATAAAGAAACTAGGATAACAGTCCCATTCACAATGGCATCAAGAAAATTTAAATACCTAGGAATTCGTCACTGCCTGAGGAAGTGAAAAACCTCTACAACGAAAACTACAGCATTTTGAAAAAAGATATTGAAGAAGATATCAGACAATAGAAAGGTACTTCTGTGACAGAAGTAATATTACCAAAATGGTTATGCATCCAAAATTGATAATTGATAACCCCTTATAAGCAATATTCCTATGGCATTGCTCACAGATTAAGAAAACAGTCTTAAATTTCATATGGAAACAGAAGAGATCTACAGTACCAAAAGCAATCCTGGGCAATAAGAGGAAAGCAAGAGACATCCCAATACCTGACTTCAAGTCATACCACAAGACTATGTGATAAGCATAGACATGTGGATCAATGGAACAGAAAAGAGCATGTGGAAAATAGCCCAGATGCATTCAGCTAATTGATCTTTGACAAGTAAACTGAAAACATATGTTGGAGGAAAGATAGTCCTTAGCAAATGTTGCTGGAAATACTGGCAATCTTTATGCAGAAGACTGAAGCTGGATCCATGTATCTCACAAGTATTAATCATTGCACTTTAAATTGGTTTTGAATTAGGTACACACACACACACACACACACACACACAATGACTTTCTACAGATATGGCCATAACCCACCCTAGAACAACTAAATCAGTGTGCCATTTTTGTATTATAACCCTGCCCAGTTACTTTAAATTCAATTTTTGAACTAAGACTCAAATCCATTGGAAGAGAAAAAATTATGCTGTGCTTTATACTACTAATTTATTTCATTTTCAAATCCTACTCTATATTATGAAAGTATACATATATATCTAAGTATATATTGTGTATGCATATTATATGCATATATGTATATATATGTACATATTATATATTTATAATAATATCTATAATAATATGTATTATATAATAATATATTATATGTACATATATTTTTATGATGCCTCTTGTACCTCTAATCACCTTTAAATATTATCCATTCATCAATTCACATTTTGCCAAATCTGCTTCTTCTTCCTCGATTACTCTGTATTCTTAAAAAATACATTTTTGGGGGCAAAGAATTTATCTCAGCACATAAGTGAGGTTGATCACCAGCACCAAAAAAATATATTTTGTGAGAGATAATTCTGTAAGTAGTATTAATTCAACTGAAAACACCTGAGCACACATTTGAAATTTCTATTTATAAATTGTTGAAGTAATAATAAATGTAAAAATAATTAAATGTTTCAATTAGTAAACATTGGAGTAGATGTGGTGGTGTGCTCTGGAAAAGTGAAAATCCTTATTGTCATTTTTCTTATGTGGTCATCGTGTAAACCCAATTAGATCCTTTGGTATGTCCAGGCATAACTTGTCCAGTTTTCTTGCCTAACCTGTTTAATTCTGCCTAAATTTTTCTTTAGGAATTCAATTCAAAGTTTACTTCTACCTGTTCTGTCCTGGCTGGGACATTCAAATATCATTAGTTAGAGCTCATTTTGTACCTTCAGAGCTCCCCATGCACTAAGTGTTGAACCAAGCCTTTGTCACATTGTTAAAATACTGAGATGCTCACTTGTTTTCCTCCTTAAACTTTTTGAGACCAGAGTCCATAATTCACTCAGTCTTGTGAGTTTAGCTTTTAAATGCACTATAAAATTCATAGTAGGTTTAAAATAGTAATTATTAAATAAATAACAAGTCAATGAGTGATTAGTTCTGGGATATTTTTGGTGTTAATATCAAAGATAGAAGAAAACTTCTAAGTTTACAAATCTGAAGATATACACAAATATGTGAAGTATTGTTATAATCTACTCTTATAATCACCATCACATTGATTCACAGGTTTTATGAGAAGAAAGATGCCATGATAAATATTTTTCTTATTTCTTTTTACGAGTAATCTTGGGTAAGGAGAATTAAACTATGATGCTACAAATGTCAGAGAAAGTTGTCATCAGTACAAAACGATCCAAACTTTATGGGTCCTTAACAGGTTCACTAGCAATGTTTAACCATAGTCAATATTTATATATTACTTTTAGTAATCAACATTAAATGAGAAAAATACAAAGTTCGTCTTGTATAACTGGGAGAATAGACACACAAAATGGCAATGTTAATATTCACTAAAATATTTACATGAGTTTTTTGCATAAAACTTTTAAGATATATTTAAATTAAATTTCTTAATCTTATAAACTATATTACCTTATTACTTAATTGAGTGTTCCACTTATCTTTTGATCTTTGGACTAAGAAATTAAAATTTTATTTGATTATTTAGCAATTAAAATTACAAATAAATATCACTTGCTACACAATCAAGACAAACCAGCTCCAAGTTATAGATTTTAGAGTAGGTTTTCATTAGTATACAAATTAATTGTTCCACTATTCCAGTGAGGATGAAGAGTAGAAAGTAATTAATGAGCTCATTTAAAATATAATGCAAATAATTGTAACTCAATTTCTCAGTTAAATTTAAATTAGTTACCATACAATTAATTATTAATTAAATTGCTGAATGCCATCATCCACTATGCTAAGTTAATTAGGAAGAGTAGCACTGTTTTCTGGAGTTTTGAGATAGGATTTCAAACATGATATTATAAATAAATACATTACTTTTAAAAATGCTGACATACTAATTATTATGCCATAGTGAATATTAATTTTCACAACAGTGCCATTCTTACAAGTGGAGACCAAGACATTAAAATGGTAAAAGTATTTAGGAAGTCAGAAGCTTAAAAGTTCAGTAATATTTTCTCAAAAAAATGTACAAGTCATCAACAAGTTTATGAGATAATGCTCAACATCACTAACCATCACAGCAATGAAAATCCAAACCACAATGAAATGTCAGCATGGCTATGATAAAACACAGAAATTAACAAATTTTGGTGAGCATCCAAAGAAGAGGGAACCCATGCAGGACATTGGCATATTGGAGAGATATGTGTTCTACTTTGTTTATTACAGCACTATTTCACAATATCTAAGACATGGAATCAACAGATGAATAAAAAATAAAATATACACATAATACATACAAAATGGAAAATTCATATCCAATTGATATTATTCAGCTATACAAAAGAGTGAAATTCTGTCAGTGGTATCCATATGTATGAGATTTGAAAGCAATAGTATTAGGGAAAATAACCTAGGCATGGAGAGACAAGTATGACATGTTCTTACTTACATATGGAAACAAAAATATTTGGTTCAATAAAAGTAGAAGAGTAGAAACAATGTCACCAGAGGATAGGAAGATTAGTAGGAAAGAAACAGTCATAGCCAGAGGATGGATAACAGGTATGAAAAAGCAGTTGACAGGAATGAATTGTGATATTGTACAGCAGAGTTAGGTGATACCTCTCCCAGCAATTTATTATGTATTTTAGAAAGAAGTAGAAGAGAGGATTTTGATTGTTTTCAACAGAAAGAAATGATAAAGTTTTGTGGTTATTGAAAAGGTATTTACCCTGGTTTCACTATTATACATTACATACATGTATTTTGAATTTGATCATGATTAAAATATGATGTGGTATCTAAACATATATACAATTGAGATATGTTAATAGAAACAAAATGTCACAATATTTTTTCAGGGTTTTTTTGTTTTGATTTGTTTTGTTTTTGTCTTTTTGAGACAGAGCTTGACTATGTAGTTCAGGCTGGCCTTGATCTCACTTTTTAGCCCACGCTGGCCTAGAATTTGCAGTAATTTTCCTGTCTCAGCCACCTGAGAGTTCAGATGATAGGCATGCACCACCACACCCAACCAAAGTCATAAAATCTTTAAAAAGTTATTAAAAAAGAGAAAAATAATCTCACATTGAGAAAAATAATTTTTACTTGGGTATTAACTTTATTCAAATTTAGGTGAATTTCTATTCTGATGACTAACACAAAAATTTTATATATATATATATATATATATATATATATATATATATATATATAGTTTACAAAATTTATTTGTGCTATGCATTTAATAATTTTTAAAGTTCAATATACTAGTAAAACTACATGCTTTAGTGTTATGAATTTGGTTTTACTAAGTCATAATTGTGCATATCAATAGAATGGAGATTTGTAAATAGCTTTAGAGTACCTGAAATATAATTCTCCTATGGTTTTAAAGCAAAAAATTTCAGGACACTGGCACATATCTACAAAAATGTTCTTTGGACTTCCTAATACCTTATTTCTATGGTTAACTTGAGTTACTGTTATAATTTTTAAAAAGTATGGAATAATCAGAGTGAAAAGCTGTTTGAAGAAGAGACAAGAATATACTGACAGATATTTCAAGCTGGTAATAGCAAAGTCAGAGTCATAGCTGTGTCTTTCCCATTTCATTAATGAGGGGGAACTAATGGTGAAATACACTTTGTCAAATAGATCAAAGGTCATAAGTTAATAGAGTGAAGATTTAAACTTTGAGAATCCATATGGGTATCCATAGCTATCTCAAGGAAACTTTAAAATGTTGTGAAATGATATTTCTTTTAAATGTCAAATTAATCAGGCATGGTGTCTCTTTCTTGTAATCCTAGCACCTGGGAGGCTGAGGCAGGAGAATCAATTGCAAGTGTGAGACCAGCCAGGGCTACAAAGTGAGCCCAAAGCCAGCCTGGCCTGCATAGTGAGACCATGTCTGCATAAGACAAAAAGTCAAATGAAAATCATCTAAAAAAGAATTTCTACTTTTATTCTGTTGCCTAGATGTTGTCAAATGCCAAAAGAAATGCTTCAGTGTAGGAAACTAAATCAACTTTCCTGTTCAGAAGATCTTATAATACAGCCTAATTTTCACCTTGGTAATATAAGAATACCTGATTCCCCAGCTTAGCCCCAGCCCCATGAGGAGTCACTTGCTCAGGGAGGAGGTGAGAGGGGGGAGTGGGCTGAACTTAGGACAGGGCCCATGGGCTTCAGTGAACCCTTTCTGTCCAAGGGCACTAGCAGGACGTGGGTCTGCACTTTCCTTTTGGATTTTAGAAATGAGGAATTCATAAAATACAGCATGGTACAGTGTAAACACTCTCCCCACCCAATCTCTCTCTTTCTCTTTCTCTCTCCCTCTCTCTCTTTTATTCTCCTCATTTAAATCAGATAAAAATGGAGAATATGTAAGAACAAATATTCCAGTTTCTTATATTCTGAATTTCCTTCCTAAATTGATTTTCATAATTCTGGACTTACACAATTAGTTTGTTTTATAACAATCTCTTTCTCAGTTGATTCTGCATTTATCAGTAGAATATAATTTAATTTTTAAAAATTCAAATCCACCTTCATACTTGATATAATTGTTATGATCTTCTTTGAAACAGGCATATAATAATCAGAGAACATTTATAACACATATGAATAGAAAACATGTATGCATAAAATTAAATCTTATTAAAATGTGCATCATGAGTATTTCCTGGTGACCAGGTCAGATGGATCACAGGTAGGACATAATCTGTGCCATGAATCTAGAGAGAAATATAATAAAAATCCCCACAACATGGGCCTTTATTCAGCTCTAAAGTGTAAAACTAGACAAGGTGAGCTGCAAAAAAACCTAGTCAGAGTTGATGAACATATGGTATATGTGGCATTTATTTTTCTTTAAAACAGCTAAAGTTAGTGCATCAATAGTTTTTCTAAACCAAAACTTCAGCACTGAAGCTTAATGGCCGTACTGACAGTTTGATATGAAAAAGTGTTTTGGATTGCATTTTGGGCACTCTTTCTAAAATGCTATCCATTCTTTCCCTGGAGTAAGTGTTTGCACTTCAAATGACTCCTTTATCTCACACATGGACCTGATACCCAGGGCAGCAATATTAAAATATTAAATTAATTATTGGTTCATGAAGACATCAACGTGTTAAAGGAGGTCACCTATTGATGAGGTCTCAGCTGAATGACCTGTTGGAAGGCAGGGCCAAGTTTGAGGAAGTAGATCATATGGCCATGTCTTTGCATCTAGTGACATGTTGAGCAGCACAGTTACCATTCCCTATTGATGGAAACCCAAGATGTTAATCCTAAATTGTAGACACTGTTACAGCCTTTCCAAAGACAGACACAATCACAAAGCATGCCCATGGGAATCACAGGCTCTAGGGAAAGATGAGACATAAAGATGGAGGAGGAAGACTGGGAGAAGCTCATCAGTGGGTGCTGTGGGCAGTCTCACAGGGTCAAGATATTCTGGGGTGCTGCTGATCAGTAGGGTGACTGAAGCTAACAGTACTGTACTATTTATTACACAAATCTTTCAAAGAGGAATTTAGTGATATCACAGAAAAGATCATTCTCAAGGAAGCAGACAATTCAACTCTTATTAAGCCCAATAGAGTTCATACGTATATTGAAAAATCACATGATCTCCAAAAATATGTCTAATTTTGATATGTTTAAATGTAAGTTCAAACAGAATCAAAACAAAATTAAAAGAAACAAAAATACTGGCAACCAGAAAAAAATTAGGATGAGAATTTTTGCAGCTGTTTCAAACATAACTGCCCTATACAGAAAATAAATGTCACTCAGTATATGAATATATAAACAAACTGTGGAACGGAATTATTTAAAATTAGTTATACCTTAGGTTGTTAAACACAGTGCCATTTTTGTCTCTGAAATTGCAAACCAGGTCCACTAGAGTTTTATTCAAATTTTTGCCCTCATTCCTGTTGCCACATAGGCCTTCCTTCCTATTGGTATCTTCCCTCCAATCTCATTCTGCTTATAGTTGAGTAATAAATATAGTTTTTGCTGCCTCAGTATTATCACACACAATGACTGCTCTAATCACTGCTCCCTGAAGGTTTTCTCATCAGCCATTTTTTTAAAATTCTGTAATTCTCCAGAATTGGTGTGGTGACTTCCTCCTCAAGTTCTCACATCAGCAATGTGTCCAAATTTGGAGTCAGTCAAAAAGCCCAGTAGGAGGATCTGCATACTGTGATGAATTTACCTGTGGGCATATCATGAAAGAAGCTGGCATTTTTAGTTTATATCTGCAGTCTGGATATTGATGTAGTTTTTATTTCCTCTGCTGCTCAGTTTGACAGCAATCCATTTTGTACTATTGCACCTCCATGGGCTCCTCATCTTGGGTTCTCTCTAGTGCATCAGGGAGATCAGGGAGTCCCTCTTTCAAGTGGGAAACTCCTTTAAAATCTGTGTCATGTGTGGAAAACGTGAATCTAAATATGTGTCCCCCAGCCCTTTGCCTTGTCACTAGCTGTCATCTGCTGATGACTTTTGATATGACTTGTCTATTGTCAACTTCTTGCTAAGGGCCTGGTGTGAATGAGGAAATTTTCTTGTCTCAGGGCCACCACATTATTCCTTTCAGTAGATGGAGATGCTGAAGAGAAAATCCTTAGGAATTTTCCAAAGAGCTGTATCACATTAAAATAGAGGACAAGAGTCACTCTGTTTCCAGTTATCAGGGCCAAGACAGAGTGTGAACCACAACTAAGAATGCTTTCATGGAGAGGCTCTCAAAAATTTAAAATGATAGACACAGCATGATGGCCTGATATTAGAAGAAAATGCTCAAAATTTTCCTTCATTACCATCCCTCCCCCAGCACAGTCTCATGCAAGTCACAGGAACAGAAATTATTGGCTAACATTATGTCTTGGATTACTGTTGTTAGGCTCATTAGCTACAACTACACAGCACCAGGTCTCGGGAACCTGTGGCTCTTACCCAGGCTAACCCATATTAATCAGCCTGATAAACAGACAAACACTCTGCACACTGGCAGAAGAAACCCCTGTTACAGATTAGGTCAGTGTGGAGATCTCTCTGCAGGATCCAGGCAATTAATGTGGACCCATCTCCACTTGATGACAGCTCCTCTTTTTTAAAAAAAACTTTTTATTTAAAGGGATAAAACAGAAAAAGGAGAGAAATATTACAGAATTTCAAAAAAACATAAACAGTAAGAAATCGCTAGTTGATAAATTACATATTGCTCTTTTAGAAATAGTTGTTCAAGTTAAAAAACCAAAGCACACAAAATAGACACTCAAGCAGTGATACTGCAAGCAGATCTGGTCAACAATCAAACAAGAAGTAAGAAATATGGGCAACAATCCTGCACACATAAATACATGCAGTTATATCTGTTATAGCACTTCCTATTTTCTCTTTTTTACAATAGCAAGTATACTTTTTTTATTTAAAGAGAAAAAAAAAACAGGAAAAGGTAGAAATATTACCAAATTTCAAGAAAAGAAGATAAACAGTAAGAAATCACTAGTTGATACATTACATATTGCTCTTTTAGAAATAGTTATTCAGATTACAGAAATAAAGCACACAAAGTGGACACTAAAGCAGTGAGAGTGACAACAGATCTGTTCAGCAATCCAACAAGAACCTAGAAATATGGTCATCAATCCCACACATCTAAACTTACATGCAGCTATGTCTTTTATAGTGCTTCCTCTTCCTCTTCTTTTACAATAGCAATTATACATTTTTAAAATTTTATTTAAAGAAAAGAAAAAAAAAACAGAAAAAAGTGTAGCAACAATACAGGATTCTAAAAGAAAGAAAGAAAAAAGAGAAGGAGAAAAAGCCCCACTAAGAAATTAGTAGTTTATAAATTACATACTGTCATCCTGGATGTAGTTGTTCAAGTTACAAAGTTAAAGGGTACATAGTAAATATACAAACAGTCAGACTACAAACAGTTCTGCTCAAAGATCCAACAAAAATTAAGCAATATGGCCATATATTTTACACACTCAAACATACATGCACTTATATCCCTTAGAGCACTTTCTTTTCCTCTCTTTTTTGCAATAGCAATTAAACATTTTGGTTTTATTACTCTTGTAGTTCTTATTTACTTTTTACACTAGAGACACAATATGATATTCATAAATATAATTCTTATTTATTTCACTAATGAGGAGAGTCTCAAGTTGTTTCCATTTACCTATGAGGGCCTCAAGGTCATCCTTTTTTATAGCTGAGTAATATTCCATTGTATAAAAATGCCACATCTTTTTCATCCTTTCTGCAGTTAATGGGCATCTTGGTTATTTCCAGGATTTAGTTATCACAAGTTGTGCAGCTATGAACATGGGTGCACATATATCACTGCGATATGAACTTTTCAGTTCTTTGGAGAAAATAGCCAGGACATGGATAGCTGGATTGAATGGGGCTTCCAATCCTAGTCTTTTGAGAATTCTCCATATGGATTTCCATGTACTGGCTCGACTTTGCCATGTTATGTTCCAGTTGTCTCTTTCTGCTTTTTGTCTTATTTAATTGCTTATCCTACTAGGTGGTTTCTTTTTATTGCTGTTTTGGGGATTGTGGTCATTTTTATCTCTGTCTAGTATGTCTTTCAGTGTTCTTTCTAGGGTTGGTTTGGTGGACATGAATTTCTTCAGTTGTTCTTTGCCTTTGAAATATCTTGTTTCTCCATTAAATTTGAATGAAAGTTTTGCTGGGTTTATCAGTCTGGGTTGAAGGTTGTTTTCTTTCAGGGCTTGAAATACCTCACTCCAAGCTCTTCTTGACTTGGGGGTTTGTGCTGAAAAGTCTGCCATGATTATAATGGACTTTCCTTGATAGGTGAGATATGTCTTTTCTCTGACAGCTTTTAATATTCTGTTTTTATGCTGTATGTCTGGTATCTTAATTATTATCTGTCTGGGTGTGGATTTATGTTGATTGTGACTGTTTGGTGTCCTATATGCCTCACTTGTTTGCATATCAGATTCTTTCCCCATGTTTGGGAAATTTTCTTCTTTTATTTCTGTAAATACTTTACATATGTCATTTGCCTGGACTCCTGTATCTTCACTAATGCCCATTATTATTATATTGTTGCTCTTGGCATCATCATGGAGCTTCTGGATTGTCATTTCATGCTGCTTTGTTATTTTTAAAAGTTATATCCTTTCCTGATCACTAACTGTGATCCTGTCCTCAATGTCCGAAATCCTATCCTCCAGCTTCCTTTAGGCAGTTTTGCATGCTTTCAATAGAATTTTTGCTTGTTCAATGTCTTTTTAAATTTGTTTCATGAATTCTGCTTGTTTTCTCTATTGTTCATTCAAAGTTTCAATCAGTTTCCCATGCTCATGTACTTTTTTCTCTAGTTCTTCTTTATCTGCATTCAACAACTCCTTTACTAAAGTTGTAATTTCTATCTTTACATGGGAGACTACTTCTAATTTGATTTCCTCTATAGCCTGATGCAGTTGTTTTTTTATTTGACTTGCTGTCTTTTCAGAGATTCCCAGTGTGTTACTTTTGGGGTCCTCTATTTCAATGTCTCCTATGCTTGCTTCTGGGGAACTATAATTTTGAGACTGCATTTTGCTTTTTTGTTTTGTCATTTTCATTCTGCCTGGTGTTTTCTATGTGTAGGAGGGGATCACACACACATACATACACACACACACACACACACACACACACACACACACACACTGATACAGTCAATCCGGTGTAGTCCAAAGTTCACCACCTGGGAGCAAAATTCCAAATTTTGTCACACTAACTGAATCCCGCTGAGAACTTCTGATGTTCCAGGTGGGAGGGTGGGCCCAGCTGAAGTGGTCCAGGGCAATTTTCCATCTTGGACGGGACTCCTTGATGTTCCCTGTGGCAGGGCGGGCCCATGGTGGAGGTTCCGGGCAGCCTTTGCCTAATGCAAGCTTCTGCTGAGTTCCTGGTGGCTGGATGGGCCCCTGATGGAGGTTCCTGGCAGCTTAACCCTGATGCAGGCTTCGGCTGAGTTCCTAGTGGCAGGGCGGGCCCTCAGTGGTGGTTCCGGGCAGCTTACCCCCAATGCAGGCTTCCACTAAGTTCTGACAGCTCCTCTTGATGAGGGTGCTGTTGACTATAGTTTTTTTCAGAGTCATCAGATTGTGATGGAAAGGGATTTCTCCTCTTGTCCTCAGGCATCCTGTCTGATCTGAACCTTTGGATGACAGCACATTTCCTGCTGACTCCTGACTAGACACATTCTGTAACCTGAAAAAACTTACATTGTGCTATTGAAATAGTTGTTTCTGTAATTGTATTCAGCAACTTACTGGGAAACCCTACAGTGGATATTTTTGGAGGCCACTACAAAGCCACTTTGACCAGAATTTAAAGTTAACTAAATGTCTTTCTATGTTTTTCTGTGAGTCTGTCCTAGACCTTGGCATCTTGCGTGGCAATGGAAGCTGATTCATAGTAAGTGAACCTGTATAGATCACTGGTCCTGGTTGAGGCATCTAGTCCCTGTTTGGCCAGAGATAACTCAAGCACCAGAGATAACTCATGGCCACAGCTGAAGTCACCTTGGCTCCAAAACAAACTAAGTAAGTAGAGACTACATCTGAAGGAATCTCACTCCTGCAGTTGCATTCCCACCATGAATGTCACTGTGGAGATTGGATGGTTCTCCTACATTGGCATAATTTACTACTTGGACAAGTCTTTGAAGTGACTCACAATTTTCTGTTCATTCACTGTGCTTTTCTCAGGTTCCTCAACCTCTGATTTTGACCTAATAAATATGGGCAATCCAGAGAATTCTTTGTCTTAGCACTCAGAGTCTTGAACTCAGCTAAAAGGTTTTGACTCTTCTGGAGCCCTAAAATCATTCCATTTGTCTCATTTAATTTAAGTCTTCAGCACACACTCATTTGGAAGATCAGGAATCTCTGTCAGCACCCTATAACTGGAGATTGGGACAGGGATCTAAAATCCTTAGAATTGGAATTGGAGTTTTAGCCTGAATGAGTAAACCCACCCAGTGTGAAAAAGTTTGGATATGGAGGAGGCCTTCACAGAGCAAAAACTTCACCAGGGATGCCTGGAGAGAAGAGAGGGAAGAAAAAGGATGATTAATCCCAATGTGAAAAGCCATTATATCCTGGTGTAAAATGTGGGAAAAAAGCTTTAGTCAATGAGCAAAGGAATTATCAACTGCTCTTCAAAGCCTGCTTAAATGCTCAGTGGCTCTTGTGACAAAGAAAGACTTTAACAAAATTTCAAAAGGAGTAACCAAATATAATCCATGGTTTCCTCAAACAGGCAAAATAGAAATTGATATTTGGGAAAGAGTTGCTAAAAATCTTAAAAAGGCACACAAGGCAAGGCAAATCATTTACTCTGAGAGTTTCTCAACTTGGAATCTGGTCCATTCAGTTTTAAATACCTTAAAGTAAATATTCTCTGATTAAGACTTGGAGGGAAGAGAGCTCCCTGCTGAGGTGCATGCCACCAAAACAAAAACCCTAGAGGGTACATCTTAATAGCAGACAGAAGCTTTACAAAAAGTGTCTTATTGGGCTCTATATAAAAACTTACAGATAGTTCAGGAAAAGGCAGTTTCATGGCAAGAGAATAATATTCTCTTGATTTCTTCCCAGGTGGAACTGAAAGACACACTAATGACAATGAGTATTTTGTTCATATGCATTTTGAAATACAACTGCTAACAAATCTTAAACCAATTGTTCTTAACAATGAATTCCAAAGTTCATTTACTGTAGAACTATCATGGAATATTTTGGATGCATATCAATTGACACCTTATGATATCAAATATTCAGCCCAAACATGCCTGTTTCCCATTCAATTCTTTCATTTTGATGTAAATCTAAAATCTCTTGTTTCAAAGCAGGCTCATAAAAACAAGACAGGTTCCAACTCACATCCAGCAATAAATGGAAAAATGCCTTCTTGGACAGGAATATATGCATCACTTGAGAAACAGATTCTGTGTCCTGAAGAGCTATTTCCAGAACTGGAAAAAATAGTAAAAAAAAATCATAAACAGCTATTCCAGAGGATGGGGTTCCACTGATGTCCTTTTTCCATATTCTGCAAGGACCCCACGATCACTTTACTCAGTTTGTGACCACGTTACTAGAAGCCATTTGCAGACAGGTATCAAATACAGAAGCAGTGAACATTTTAATTTACAATTAGCATATGAAAATGCTGATTGGATTGTGAACAGGATTTAAATGCTCTAAAGTCAACTAATGATTTAACAACATATTTTTGAGAAGGTCAAGACAATGGAACTGAGTCTTATAACACAGGTATGATGGCTCATGTTATGGCTTTTCATACAAATGCAAAAATGCATAATATAAAGTGCTTTAACTGGGGAAAAATGGGACATACTAGAAATAATTGCAGAGTTGTTGTTAGAACAAATAGGACAGATGCTGCAGCTGCAGCACAAAAGTGCCTCTGGTGGTTAGGACTCAGGTTCTGCACCTGGATTCTGTCCCACATGCCAAAAAGGGAGGCATTGAGCTAAATATTGTCATTCTAGATTCTATAAGGGTGGTACACCTTTGCCAAAAAATGAGATGAGGCCCTTTCCTCTGGCTGACAAAGCAATGGAGGAGGCATGGCCTGTGAGTCAAAATGCCACTCAACTTGACCCAGTGCAAACTTGCCAGCAAATTCAAGAATAGCATCAAAGGTGGTTCACTGGAGAGGTATTAACTCATTCACCAGGGGAAGGAGTCAAAGTGCAGGATTAGATCTTCCTGCAGCTTGCAGAGTCCCTCTCATTGGAGTTGACCATCCAACTCCACTTCCCACAGGAAATAGGAGTCCAAAACCTGAAGGTCTTGTCAAGGGAAAGGCTGATATAAATTTGAAAGGAATAACTATTTTGCCTAATGTGATTTATGGTGATTGTCAAGATGTGATATAAGTTCTTGCATGTGCTATGGGTCTCTGGGTTTTTGAACAGGGTAACTATGCAGCAAAGTTGATTTTGTTACCCATAGAGAAGCCTTCTTTTGTTAAGCATAGACAGCTCAAGGTGGAGAAAGTTCCACAGAGAAATACTGCAAAGAGAGCAATTTATTTTACACAGAAAGTCAATAAAAACAGGCCTACAAGTTTTATAAGGATTAATGGAAAATACTTTAAATGTCTAATAGACACTGGTTCATATGTGTCTCTGATTGCATCAGTACAATAGCCCATACCTTGGCTCCTGTCTCCCTTATCAGACTGGGAACCCCTCAGCATGGGTTACAAAGTGTCTCTCCATTGCCTTATGAGGGCCCAGACTGAAAAAATGTTTCTTTTTACCTTATGTGTCACCCATTCTAGTTAATGTGAGGGGAAAAATTTGTTACAAAAGTGGAAATTAATGCTTACTAGTGTTTCTAATTATAAAACTAAACAAATTCCAATTTGGAAACTGAACAAAAAGATTCAGATAATAAAACTAAGAAATTGATGATCAAAGTGGGATATCAGGAAGACAAAGGAATAAGAATAAACTTATACAGAATCAAAAAGCATGTAAATATTAAACTTAAAAATAAGAAGCAAGCTATGGGATATTGGCAGGTTATTTGACAAGGGCCATTGATGCTTCTCTCCCAAAAACAGTTCTAACATTACAATGGAAAATGAAGGAGCCTATTTTTGTAGATCAATTGCCTCTTAACAAGGTGCAGCTAACTCAATTACACAAATTAGTTGAAGAAGAATTGCAGCTGGGTCATTTAGAAAGCTCAACTAGACCTTGGAATACTCCAGTTTCTGTTATTGCAAAGAAGTCAGCAAACGGAGCTTGTTACAAATTTAAGGGCTGTAAATGCTTGCTTAATTCCTATGGGGGAGCTGCAGCCAAGACTGCCGAATGTAACTACATTTTCCCAAGACTGGCCTGTCATCATAACTGATTTAAAGAATTGGTTTTTAAACATTGCAGTTTTTTGCACGGGTAGACCTTATTTTGCCTTTGCCATGCTTTGTTTAAACTTTAAAAGATCAATACAGCTAATAATGTGGTAACAAGGTTATGCTTGCATATTAACAATTGTAGGAGGAGGCAGCCTCATGTGATGGCTGGCAATCAGCCAGAGAATCCACCTCCAGCTCCCCCAAGAGACGAGGAGAGAGGACAAGTGACCCAGTGGAACAACATCTAAGTAGTCATTCATGAGGATAGGGATATAGTCATGAGCAGGGAAATTCCACCTACCCCTGAAAATTATTTGTTTGCATTACTTGCTCTGTTGACAATATCCATATATATGACACCAGTCTCTAGACTGCAACAATGGGCTTATGTCACTAATCCACCATTAGTTATGTCCATCACTTTGGCAGATTCTCTACCTGAGATTTACCATGAACTAGACATGACTGGTACTAGGTTAAGTGTCATTAAAAAGAAACTCATTTCTGCATAACTGCCTTGATTTATAACAAATCTATGCATCCTTGGGAAGACAAAAAGAAGCATAAACAAGAAACTATCCATCAAAATGTTGCTATGGATATTGAAGCTCTCCAGAGGGAAGTTTTCTCAATGTTCCAACAAACCCAAAGATTTAACAAACAAATTCAAGATTGGGACAAATTTTGTAATGTCTAGGTCAATTAAATCCTTTCTCCTATCTAAAAACACACTTCTGGATTTATGTTGGTATACTTGGAGTAATCTGTGTTTCTCCTTTTTCTATTCATAGTCTGTTGACAAGAAACCAAGACAGGCCTACTCCAAGACAATATTTAACCATGACATACTCTGATCCAGTTTAGTTACAAAAACAAAAAGGGGTCAATTTTGGAGACCACTATGAAGCTGCCCTGAGCAGGATTTAACATTAATTAAATGGCTTTCTATGTTTATCCTTGATTCTGTTCTAGACCTGTGTCCCTGGCTGTCAATAGCTGCTGATTCATATTAAGTGAACCTGTATGAATCATGCATCTTGGCTGAGGCCTCTAGTGCCTTGTATGGCCAGAGATATCTTAAGGGGCAAGATAAAGCCACAGCTGAATTCATGTAGGCTCCAACACTAATTAAATAAATAGAGACTACAGCTGAAGGAAGCTCACTCCTGAAGATGTATGCCTACCATATATTTCATCCTGGAGATAAGATGTTTCTCCTAAATTTGCATTATTTACTACCTGGAGAAGTATTTGAAGTGACTCCCAAGTTCCTGCTCATTTCCAAAATTTTCCTAATTTGCCCCACCCTTTCTTTTTGGCCTAATAAATATGGGCAGTCCAGAGAATTCTTTGTTTTGAACTTCTGAGTCTCAAAATCAGCAAAATGATTATGATTCTCATGGAGGACTAAAATCACACCACTTTTCTCATATTATTTAAAACATTGACTTACAATAATTTGGGAGATTGGGGATCTATGTCAGGAACTGATACACATATTATTGCTCATTGCTCATGCTTTCCTTAGTTTCCATGCTACTTGTTTGGACCCATTAATAAATATGAGCAGTCCAGAGTCTTTCTCTTAGGCATCAAAGTCTTGAATTTAGGTAAAGGGTTTTGACCCACATTGACTCCCAAAATCATACCACTTGTCTCATTTATTTAAGCCTTTGCTTTTACAATACTTTGGGAAATGGAGGATCTAATTCAGGACCCAATAATGTTTTACAAAGGAATTTTAAAATAATTATTTCTCTTTAGGATGTACTGAAGTAAGATAATATATTTACTTTAGGATAGTTGTCTCTATCTTGAGTCAGAAAAAAATTCTTGACTTCTCCAATGCTGAATTGAGATACACACTGAAGGAAACTTCACTGTCTTTTATGTTACAGAAATATCAAGCAGAGGCTTCCTTCCTAAAGGGCCCTGGAGAAGAAAAGCAGTGCCTTTAGGGCCATTGTACTCCTGCCTGGTGGAGAAATATTATTGAATACTCTCAGTTCCATCCAGCACAGGAAATGGTCCCTTTCCAGGACAAGGAGAATGTTCCATGCTACCAGACAGAGTGGGGAATTCTGTGACTTTACTGAGACTCCCAACTCCTCAATAAACTCCCTGAGGAATACATTACAAATGGGTCTTTACTCTGGAGAGACTTTCCTTCCCCCATGGAGTATTTACTCCATTTCTTGTTATCCTATCACCATTCCCCATCCTCATCCCCATCCTCACTCCACAGTGCAAGGCTAAGAAGCAGTAGGATATGAGGGGGGAAGGCTTTGTCTGAGTAACAGCAGTCCAGTCAGCAGAATCTTAAAGGCTCAAGCATGGAAAAACACAAAGTCTGGTCAATGACCCAAACAGACCAGATGTTGTACTTGACAAAGGCAGTAGTATATCTTGCACTGGTTTAGGCACCTGTCTGAGACTGTTGTGTCTGATGTTGAAGAAAGCATGGGATCTCAGAATGCTCTACCTTGCCTGGTGGCTGTACCCCCATTGGTGTGTCACAGAGGCAGCAATTCAGCTATGGGCTGTGGTGTCTCACCATTTCTGAACTTTTTCCTTGTCCCCTGGCCTCTTTCTTCTGGCACTGAAAGGGTGTGAAACTTGGGCCAGGCCTGGTGAAGCCTCTCATATCTGCTTACATACTGCTGCATATGTGGAAACTCCATCATTTTCAGTTACTTATGGTCCTGTGTCCTACATCCAAGGAAAGGATCCGAGTACATGGGGAGGCTGGGGTGCAGTGGTGACACATAACTCAGTGCACCTGTCCAAAACCCATGTTCTATGTCCAGGGGCTTGGCCAGAACCTGTCCTCCTGGCAGCTGAGCTTCGTGGCAGCAAATGCCATGGCCATGCATTACTGAGTGAGAGACACAGGGAGGGACCACATTGCAACCCAGACACAAAACTAACTTTGGTGTACATCTAAGAGAGTCTCAGAAACAGCTCTTCCAAGAAACTTTTTCCCTCCTCGACTGTGTTTCTTTCTTTACTCTGCCTCATGGAAGAGCTCACCTCACAAATCTGCCTACATAACCAGTGTATAAAGAAAGAGTCCTTAAGCAGAGGCCATGAGCCTCTCATCTACGATATATTGCAATGTCGAGGAGGCACTGGGCAAGCCCTGGACTCTGCTTAAAGCACAAGCTGTCATAGACTTTCACTCTAGTCTAGAAGGATGGTTTTTGGAAACATTCTGCACCTCATGTTTCTTGTTTACACTATGTGGTCAAACTATTCTAATGTAACTTTTTCAAATAGTGCTTCACGATACAGTAGAATAAAACAGGGTTTCCATCATTCCTGATGAAACTAGGGAAGAAATAAATGATTTAGTCTGTACACATTTGAAAACAGGCTTCAGAGGAATTTTGTTAAAGGATCTGAATGCTTTTTCTCAGGCAAGACTCATTCTCTGGAAGTACTTGGTGCCTATCAAATGAACATTGTGTCACACCTCTCCCTAGCTGTTTTCCACACTTGCTCACTGGCCAACTCATGACAACACACTACAAGGCCTTGACCAAAGGCAGCTGCCCAGTATTGAGCTTTCCTTCCTCCACCTACCTGAGAGACACCAATTTTCATTGAATCACAAATGACCCTAAAGATGATGCTGAGGAACTGAGATCAACATTTGTAGGAGGACAGACTCAGACCCATATATGACATGCAGCCTGTCATATCTGGAGGTGGTTGTGCTTGCTCTTGTATCTTATATGCTGTGGTGATCTCAGAGCTTGAAGCTATTGTAACTCACCATAAATGCCTGAAGTCTGCCCTTCCCACAATTCCACAAAGCCATTTATTCTGGCTCTGCTTTGAGCTCTGAACTGTCCTGCAGGGCAGAACATATCACTTTCATCACCTCAACATCCAGCCTACGCCTGTGACACCTCCACTTTGGGGAACAGTGGGTCCTTCATGTGAGTCCCACTGGGGACTGGTCCAGGTGTTAGAACAAATGCCTCATGGCCATTCCCACACACTCCCTCATGGTGACAGCCAATGATTAATAAGGCTAGAAAAACACTGCATGCCCTCCCCATGCACTGCATGTCTCTACACACTCACGGGCTGGAGAAGCCAAATTATGTTGCCTTCCTCATGGATGGCACTTCAGAGCTTGGATTGAGCTGCTTTTATATTACTCTCCAAGGTTTATTGATAGAATGAAAGAATGAAGAGATGAAGAGTTCCAATCAACTAATATGGAAATTCAGCCTTCTGCTGTCGTAAGATTCTCAGTGCTGAAAACCTGAAAGCATCATGCTCAGCCTATGCCAGAGCCACACTGCTGATCACAATGGTTCTATACCTGCCTTGGGTACAACTTGCTGATGGAAGTGGCTCTGGTGAAAGTTGGTTCTAAATCCGAGGCCCCTGTGTCTCAGTGAGATGTCTGTATCATACAGCCTTGTATGGCCTTATATCAAGAAGTCAGATGCACAGACAAATGGGCATCACTTCTATTATCAGCTACCACTGAAGATTGCACAGCCTGCTGAATTCCAGAGCACAAAAATGGTCAGCATTGCATAGGACAAGACTGTTGCCTTGCTCATCTCCCTGTCTTCACTGGCTCTCTCACAGGGTCAGCATCTAGAAAAATCTGGATTTTCCATCAGAATTCACAGGCCCTGAGTATTACCTATCTTGTTTCCTTTTGCCTGCAGGTGTCCTGTCCCAGGCCCAGCTGCAAAAATCAAGCATAGGAGTTGTGAAGTACTCACAGACCATCACTGGGGACATGGTCTTGAGCACCAGTGTTACTTGGTAATGGATCAGGAAGCCCCTGGGGTGAGGTCTTGAGTGGCTGGGAAGGACTGATTATAGGTCCAAGTGGTATATAGTGTATGCAGCATCTATTCAAGACCAAGTGCCTATCACCCTTGACACATCTCATATCCAGCTGTCTCTGCAGCTGAACACTGTAGGCTCATAGAACACAACTGTGTATTATTGTACAAGACACACATTGAGAGGACATCACTGTGATAAATAGCCACAGACCTCTCTGCTGTGTCCCTCAGGACCAATAGGGCACTCAGAAACAGAAGATCCTAGTGTCAGTGTAGTGGGAAGGGGAGAAATACATCAGGGTATTCCCCATATCTGCACAGACCTTAGAGTAATAAAGGTACAACATGTAACTTGCTATTGTGTCCTAAGGTGGTTTTGCTCCACAGCTCAACAAGCAAGATCTCAGAAGAAACACTTTTATAAAATTTTATAAAATATGTTTGTTTTTCTTAATCCAAAACAAAAATTAATGTGTGGCCACCATATCATAGAGTGCATAATACACAGAATTATCAATCCACAAGATACCTCAATAAGCATGACTCTTTAAAGAATGAATCACCTTGGAAAATTTTATTGTGGGTTTTCATCAATTTATACTTCTCTTTTTAGACAAGAGACTATTGCATTCGTGTCATTTTTCCACCTGAGTTCTCATTTGTAGCACTTTTATTTTTTCAATTATTTTAAAATTCACTTAACATAAAATTGGTCATTGGAAAGTGTATGGTTTGGTCACATTTAGTACATTTAACTATCACCTCTTTCTAGTTCCAAAACAATTTTTTTCATAAAGAAATGTAGAGTATGAAGGACATTAACTTCCCATTGTCTCCTTTCCACTATCCCCTCCTAATGGTACACCTTGTGCTTTTTTGAGTTATTTATTCATTTATACATAGGTATTATATTTTACTTGAGGTTTTGATGCATGTACATATAGCATCTTGATCATTTTTACTCCATCTATTCTCCAACACCTCCCTCTCCTTTTGTCACCCAGATCCCCTTCTACCCAACAAAGAGTCTGTATCTCTGATTCATAACATGGACTTTTATTTTGCTCTATAAATTATTTATATTTGGTCCTTTTACATCAATGACCCATGTGATATTTAGCTTTTTACTAATGAATTATTTTACTTTGTGTTATGATCTCAAAACTCATCTGCTTTCCTGCAAATGTTTCAAAATATTCCTTCTTAAAGACTAACACTCCATTGTGTAGATATGTCATATTATCTTTATTCTTATTTTCATGACAATAGGCTTTGTCCATGATTTAGCTTTTGTGAACTGTGGTAGTATAAATATTTATGAACATATATGTTTCTATACCATGATGACTTAAGCTCTTTCAAGAAGATGTGGAGATGTGGAGCCAGTTCAAATGAAACTTCTGCATTTAGTTTTTTGGAATTCTTCATAATGATATCAAAAGTGATTTTACTAGTTTAAATACCCAACGACAATGTATAAAAGTTCCTTTTATCCTTTATAATTTTCTCAGCACTTTTTATTTCTTGAATCCTGGATAATGGCCATTTACTGCAGTAAGATGAACTCTCAGAGTTGAATTGACTTTCATTTCTTTAATGGCCAATGATGCTGAACATTTTTTCATGTATTTTTTAGAAATTTGTATTATTTGAGAGGTATCTATTCATTTCAATTGTTTATTTTTAATTGAGTCTTTTACTTTAAGTGGTTGTGGCAGTTACTTTTCTATTGTAGCTGAAACAAAATATGCAATACCCAAAAGTATGGGGGAAAATGTTTATTTAGCAGCAGTTTGTGGATGTTTCAGTCTGAAATCAGCTAACTCCAAGGCAGGGTGACCTGACAGGAGGGCAACAGTTCCAGGTGGCAGAAGACAGCAAAATCAACAAGAGAAAAAAATGGAGGACCAGCCTCTTTTCCTCCCTTATAAGTGTGTAGGTTACCCATTCCCCCAAGGAGGGTATAGGACTCACCATCTCAGTGCGCTCTTTTTGCTCATAATGAGGAAATTTACAAAGGGAGGATAATGGCACCTGTTGAGTCCCTTAGACAACTTTTAAAAATTTTAAGTTGACACAATGTATCAACCATTTCAGTCATTGCATCCTCCACAACCACCTCAATTTTTGTTGAGTTCTGGATAATTTCCAGAGGAGCCAGATGGACACTCAGTATTGTTTTGATTTGCATTTCTTTAATGTCCAAAGATGCAGAACATTTTTTCACAAATCTATTATAAATTGGTATTTTGAGAAGTATCTGTTCATTTCATTTGTCTGTTTTTAATTGTGTCTTTTACTTTTGAAGGTCTAGCACATTTATTTCTCTATATATTCTAGATACTCCTCCTCTGCCTGAAGAATAGCTGGCACAATTTTTCCCAATCCTTTCTTGTGTTTGCAATCTGTTAGTTGTTTCCTTTACTGTGTGAGATTTTAAAATTAAAAGGATATTATTTGGAGATGCTTGATAATATTTCTTTTGCCCTGTTCAGGAAGTTATAGCTTATGCCTATGCCATAAAGAGTTTCACCATTTTTCCCCAGTGGATCACTATTGGCATTTATATATGGGATTTTGATTCATTTTATTTTGTTTTAGTGCATTATGAAATATATGGATCATATTTCACCCTTATGCCTATGGATAAGCAATTTTTTCCAGAAATATGGGTTAAGCAATATTCATTCTGTCTGGCACATAGTATTGGCCATTGGATTTATCTGCATCCTGTATTCTACTCCATTTGGTAATATATACTTTTGTACCAGTACCATGCTGTTTCAATTCTGTAGCTTTATACTATAGCTTGCAGCCTGGCATTGGTATGCCTCCTCTCTTGCTCTTGTTAGCAGGAAATCTTTGGCCCTTCAGGGTCTCTTCTTGTTCACAGAGGTTTTTATACAAAATATATATTTGTTAAGAATTAATCATTTTAGTTCTTGAACAAATCGATGACATTTTAGCAGAGAGTTTGTTAAAACTATATAGCATTTTGTGTAATATGAATATTTTGACAGTATTAGTTATGCCTATCTTTTCCCCTACTTCCTATTATCTTTGACTTTGCTAACAGTTACATGTTTGATTTCTCATGTAAAAAAATACACTATATTTAAACTTCTGCTTCTGATGTACTTTGTTTAGCATTATGGTTTCAAGGTGCATCCAAATTCATAATTGTGACTGAAATTTACCCTTCTTTGCAGTAGGGTGACATTACATTCTGCATTAATCCCACAATTTTATATTCAACTGTAAATGGACATAGACACTGCTTCCAGCATTTACCTATTATGAGGTGTGCTGGTAATAACATGAGTATTGCATATTATGGTATTATCATGTCTTTCAATTGTTTTAGTAATATATTTACAAAGAAAGTTCCACAGTAAGATGGGATTCCCAGTTTTACTTATCTGAGTTTAGTGTTTTAATTCCATAGTGATTGTGTTAGATTACATCTCAAGCACCAATGTAGGTTTCTTTTTCCCTCAAGCTCTACCAAAACTTGTTAGTGCTTGATTTTTGGTGAAAGCTATTATTTTTGGAGAAGAATGAAATCATTTTTTCTTTAATTTTGATTTAACAAATGATCAGTAATATAGAAAGTATTTTCATATGTTTATGTGCCATTCATATGCCTTTTGTGAAATATGTATTTATTTCAGTTTCACATTCTTGATTAGATCTTTTCATTTTGTGTATCTAAAATTTTTAATTCTTTATGAATTATGAAGAGTCCTCTGACTGAGAAAGATCTCACAATTTTTTTTCCCATTCTGTATAGTCTTCACTCAGTTGACTCTTCTTTGCTTTGAATAATCTTAAAATTTGATATGACACCATTTGTACACCCTTAGTATTTGTTCTTTTAAAACTGCTACTTTTTCCAAGTCTTTGCTTTTACTTATATCTTCAAGAGTTTTCACGTATTTAATATTCCAACAGACTGTTTCTTTTGTAACATTTAGAGTTTTTATCCGTTTTGAGTTTTAATGTACTACATGGTAAGATGTGGTGTGTTACAGTCAATCTTCTGCCTTTTGATATCCAATTGTCCAGCCCCATTTTTAAAGATTCTCTTTTTCTTGAAAAATATATTTTTGGCCCCTTGGGCAAAGCTGAATATGCCTGGTGATGCTTTTCCATCCTCTATTCTGTTCCACTGAACCATATGCCTGTTTCATTTTAGTCACTGTGGCTTTTCAATATAACATCAAATTTTTAATTTTAAAGCTTCTTGCTTTTTCCTTATTGATTATTTTTGGCACTCAATGTTAGTCAGTGCAGAGGAAATGAGAAAGAAGACAAAGATTTTAGTGGCCTTCAGTGCAGTCCTTTCATCTTCATTGTAAGAATTATAAAATAATATAAATGCTATCAGCAACAACAAAGAAATGAAGCTATTTTAAGCAGATCTGGCTTTGGGAATTTTGGAGGCATGCAAAATGACACATTAACAGCTGATTTGAAGGAACATTTTCCTTTTCCAAACAGATACAGAAAGTTTTGTTGTGGACTGGTGGTGGAACCTTGGGTGGATATGGAGTGTTGGGATTGGAGAAAGCTAGAACAAGTGCTAAAATGGAGCAGGAGGTTTATCTGTGGACTGAGGAGAACATAGCATTTATTATTTGAGAAATAAGTTGCTTCTATGGGGCTGGTACAAAGTTGGATAGATGTCACCTGTCAGATAACTAAACCCAGGTTGGCAGAATCTATCACTTGTTCCTCATGATTGCTTTCATTATTCTAAGTCTCTTTTGTCTCTTATGAATAATAGGGTTGACCTTTCTGGTTCTGTGAAGATTGCTGTTGATAGTTGGATTGGGACTGAGTTAAGTGTGTACATAAATTTTGTAAGGTAGAGTCCTTTTTAAGTCCTTTTAAATTGGATTCTGCCTTTCCAGCAATGGGAGATGTCTTCCCACTTACTAATGTCCTCTTTGTGCATCTTTCTCAGAGTACTATAGTTATTACTGTAGAGGTTTTTCATTCACTTGGTTGGATTAAATCATATATATTTAATTTGTTTTGGTGATACTGTGAATAATATGGTTTCCCTAATTCCATTCTATGTGAGTTTATCATTGGAGTAGAAAAGTGCTCTTTATTTATATGTATTAATATTCTTCCAATTACATTACTCATTTTGGTACTAATTACAAGTCTTACAGTAGAACAGTGTTTTGTCATTTGAAATGAATAATAATTTCCCATACATATCTCTTTTTCTGGTGCTTTATTACTCTGATTAATAATTCAAGTACTTCCTTAGTTATTTTATTATTGTTTGAGCAACATACCCAACACATGTAAGTTCAAGGAGAAAAGTTTTCTTTTAATACACCATGGTACAGAAGAGAGAAGGTGGCAGCAGCAGGCCTACCTTCTTATTTTCTCTTTATTCCTCCCAGACTTCAATACTATTGATTCCTGCCACTCAAACCAATATTAGGGATTTATTTTTCATGAAATGCATAAGCCATAACCACAGCTACTGTAATGCAACTATCTTGGTAGTAGGTTTCTCACAACTTGGCAAACCAGATTGATACAATGTTCTTTTCTTTCAATTTTTATTCTGAAAAGATGTAGGATTTTGTCAGTAAATTTTTCTGCAGCTAGTGAGATGATCATTTGATTTTTTCCTTCTTTTTCTGTGATATATCGCACTGATAGTTTTTCATGTGCTGAACTTTTCTTGCATCCGTGGTATAAAGCTGACATGGTTTAAAATCTTTTTGATGATTTGTGTCATTTTATGTGCCAGGATCTTATCTTCTTGAGGTATTTTGCGTCTGAATTAAAGAGATTGGCATATAGTTCTCTTGTTTAGATGGATTGTTCTGTAGTTTTGGAATGAGGGTAATGCTAGCTTCCAGGAATGGCCCTAGAAATACT
Organism: Hydrochoerus hydrochaeris; assembly: GCA_004027455.1. NCBI lineage: Eukaryota > Metazoa > Chordata > Mammalia > Rodentia > Hydrochaeridae > Hydrochoerus > Hydrochoerus hydrochaeris. Next base: position 74,739 of record PVLA01007589.1, on the reverse strand, counting down.
TCTTCCCTTTCCATTTTATTAGAGTTTGAGAAGTTCTGGTATTAGATCTTCCATGCAGTTCTTTCTGAGTTCAACAGTGAATCCTTTAGAGTTAGGGGTTTTTTAGTTAATACAGTTATATTTTTCTTTATTTCTTCTTCTATTTCATTTCCTGAGATTTTCTTTGGACTATTAAGTGTCTTCATGTTTTCTTGTTTAATTTTGTAGTGCTCACAATATAGGAATCTATTCATTTCTTCTCTATTCCCTAATATATTGACATGCAGATGTGTGAAGTGGTTGTCACAGTCATGTTGCTCTTAGTGTCCATGAAACATCACACTTTTCATTACCAACTGCCTTCAATTGGTAAATCTTACCAAAAAAGGCAAGAAAAGACACAAATCAGTGAGCTTGATCATCATTACAAAAAATAGACACAATTCAATACAATTATAAATGGAAAAATGATGTCTTAATAGAAAATATTGAAATCCAGATTTTTCACAAATATATGCACCATTCCATGGAGAATTCACAGGAAATGGAGAGACTCCTAGATACAATGAATTACTGAAACTGAGTCAACAAGTCCTAAAATCCTAACTAATCCAATAATTGATAACACTTAAGTAGCAATCAAATCCTACCACATAAGATAAGCCCAGCCCCTGACTGATTATAAAATCTTTATGGCAGATCTAATTCCAACTTTCCTCAAACACAATAATGAAATTGTAATGAAAAGTGTATTCCTAAAATTATTCTGGAAAGCTATCTTTATCCTGAATGAGATAGTGGACATGGATGCAAACAAACAACAACAACAAAAAACTACAAGCCAATCTCTAATGAACATAGATAAAAAAAATCCTCACACATTGGTCAAACAAATCATCAAAAAGATTTTACACCATGATCAAGTATGATTCATCCCAGTATAGATTTATTTATATTCACAATCCAACTAAAATTAATAAGAAGAGATAAAGAGGGCTGCAATATCTTGCTCATGGAAAAAATCATCAAAAAGTTATAATAATTTTAAATATATTTGCACCAAGCTTTTGGTTTGTCAGATTTTATGAAACAAATAATAAATGAATGGTTAGATGGAGCATAATATAATCACAGTGGGTAGCTTCAATATTCACTTTCACAAACAGGTCTACCACAAAAAATCAACTAAGAGATCTTACTGATATACTGTAGTATAGATCAAATGGAATTAATAGATATTTATAGTGTTAATACAGCAAAAATTTACATATTGTTTTCAGCAGCATATGGAGCTTTCTCTGAAATAGACATATTTTAAGCTATGAAGCACATTTAAATAAATACCTAAAAAATTCAGCCTGTCTCATATGATCTCATTGTATCTTATCACAATGTAATCAATAAGGAAAGAAACTGTAGATAGTGAACAAAAACAGGAGTTGAATAATACATTGCTGAATGACCAATGGTCATTGAACATAGCAAAGAATAAATTAAATTCCTAGATTCAAATGGTAATGACAACTCAACCTATCAAGGTCTCTGAAATACAAAGAAAGATGTCATATGAAGGCAATTTATAATTATGAGTGCCTACATCACAAAAACAGTAATGTTGAATAAATACATGAATGGTGCATCTCAATATCCCAATGAAAAAGAACAATCCAAACTCAAGCATTGTAAAAGAAATGAAATGGTAAAGATCAGAACAGATTTTAAGTGAAACAGAGACAAATAACATTTCAAATTATTAATGGATCACAGAAACATAAATCTTTTTAGTAAAGCCTTAGCCAAATTTTAAAAGAAAGAATGAAAAGTACCAAACTAGTAAATTTAGAACTCAGAAAGGTAAAATCACAACAGATATCACTGAAGTCCAAAGAATTACTTGAAATTACTTTGTTTTTATTATTTTAAAGACATAAAACAAAACATAACAAAACAGAACAAAGTAGATCTGAAGAAAATGATGTAAGTGATACAGGTTTCCATGCAAGATACTAGGATATCTACCATGGTTATGGCAATGTCTTCTGTTTTCTTCCAAATAGCTGCCCATATCTTCACAAACAATGAATTCATATAAAACAAAATGGTATCAAACTGATCATACCAGGATGAAGTCTTTATAGGCCTTCAAAACCAGGTAATAGGAAAATCAACAATGTTTTCTGTAATGTCTTTTGTTCTCGTTCAAATTAGCTGTCCATACCTTTATGTATATCAAAATTAAACAGTACAAAACAGGCTAAAACCACTCTGAACAAAGAATAATGTTACTGGATTTCATAGCATTATGATATGATATCTGTAAAGGATAAAATAATGCTCTTTTTCTTTAAAGTAGCTGTTCATTTCATCACACATAATATAACTGATTCATGCATACTGTTTAGGGGAAGTCCTACACATGTATAAGCCTCTACAACTATACCTATATTTTTCTGTATTGGAGGAGAAACAAACCAAAACAAACAAATTGCTAGAAAAACATGAAACAAAAAAGACAAATGTATAACAACAGCAAAGAGCCCAAAACAATGATGATATAGGCCTTCAAACAAGGGGGTAGAAGCATAATTAGGGTTGTTATTTTACATAATGTTCCTCAAGAGTTCCTCAGATCTACAGACACTAACATGAAAATTTTTTCCAATCCTATGGGTGTTAGCTGTTCTGTTCCAAGAACTTATGTAATACAGTCATCTTAGTTATCCTAAGCATGATTATACAGTTTTAGATATTTTTTCATTTCCCTTCCTTTTCCATTTTTCTCCTTTTCCCAGAGATATTATTTTTTTCCTCTTGAGCAGGTTCTTATCCTTTCACTGTGTATATTGAGGCTTTTTATCATATGTACTCTTACCATCTCTTGCATTAAGTAAACAATGTGGTTTTTATGCACGTGAGTTTGATTTATTTCACTTATGAATATAGTCTAAAGTTGTGCCCTTTTATCTATAGATATCTCAACAGGATCATTCTTTATAGCTGAATAATACTCTATTGCATAAAAATACCACAACTTTTTTTATTCATGTCTTAGTTGATGGGCATTTAGGTTATTTCCAAGATTGGTGATTGCAAATTGTCCTGCTATAAATATGGGTGCACATATATCACTGTGGTATGATGTTTTCAGTTCTTCTTGGAGTATGCCCAGAACGGGACTAGGTGGGTCAAATGGGTCTTCCAATCCCAGCATTTGGAGGAACCTCTAGACTAACCTCCACAGTGGTTGCACCAATCCACACTCCCACCAACATTGCAGAAGAATTCTTTTTACCCTGCAACCTCTCCAGCATTTGTTGTTGGTAGTATTCTTTATCATGGCCATTCTTTCTGGAATGAGATGAAATCTCAGTGTTTATTAAATTTTCATTTCTCTAATGACCAAAGATGTTGAACATATTTTCATGTATTTATTTGCCTTTTGTATGTTTTTATTTGGGAGCTGTGTATTCACTTCACTTGCCCATTTTTGGATTGGGTCTTTGAATTTAAGCATCCTAATTTTTTTAATTCTTTATATGTTCTAGACAAAAGTCCTTTGTCTGAAGGACAGTAGATTAAGATTTTTTTCCCAATTTGTGGGATTTATTTTCACTATGCTGGAGATATGTTTTAAAATGCAAAAATTCTTTAGTAAGATGTACTCTCAATTGTTGATTGTGGCAAGTATTTCCCATGTAGTTTGATTTTTTTTTCAGGAATTCTGTAACTACGTCTATGTCTTCAAGATTTCTACCTAATTTTTCTTCCAAAAGATTTAGTGTTTGTGTTTTAATTTTAAAATCTTTGATCCAATAAGATTTTAGTTTAGAACATGGTGATAGGCATGGGTCTAGTTTTAGCTTTTAACACACAGAAAGCCAATTTTTCCAGCACCAAATATTAAAGAGAACATCTTTCTTGCAGTGAATATGTTTGGTGCTTTTATCAAAGATAAGGTGTCTGAGTGTGTTAGTAGCTGTAATTGTATCTTCTAATGTATTCTATTGATCTTCAGGTCTGTTTGTATTGCAGTATCATATTGATTTTAATACAGTAGATTTGTAGTAAAGTTTCAAGTCAGGAACTATGATGTCTCCGGCCCTGCCTATGTTACTTAGAATTTCCTTTGATATTCAAGGTCTCTGGTACCAGATGAATTTTAGGAGTGATTTCTCTAGATCTGTGAGGTATGCTAGTGGTATTTTTATTGGAGTTGCATTAAATCTATATAACAGATTTGGGAGAATTACCATTTTCAGATGTTTGTTCTTCCAATCCATGAACAAGGGTTGTCTTGCCATTTCCTGAGGTTCTATTCAATTTCTTTAATCAGGGTATATACTTTTACATGAATAAATCTTTTTCTTATTTTGTTACCTTGACTCTTAAGGATTTCATGTTTTTGGCTGCTATTTTGAAGGGCATGCATTCTCTTATTTCTCTCTCATATATTTTGCTGCTTGTGTATAGGAATGCTATTAATTTTTAAGTGTTGACTTTTTATCCAGCTACCTTACTGAATGTATTTATTGTACCTAAGTGTCTTTCATTGGAATTTTGGTGGTTTCCTATGTAGAGTATCATGTCATCTGCAAATAATGATAATTTAATTTCTTTTTTATCTTTTTTCCTTTTATTTCTCTCTCCTGTCTAATCAGTCTGGCTAGTATTTCCACACTATATTGTATAGGAGTGTTGATAATGGACATTCTTGTCTTCTTCCTTATTTTAGGGTAAAGGCTTTCAGTTTTGGCCATTTAATATGATACTGGCTGTTGGTTTTGTCATAGATAGCTTCTATCATTTTGAGGTAAAGACCTTCAGTTCCAATTTTCTGTAAGTTTCTTATAAATAAGCATTGGACCTTATCAAAAGCTTTTTCTGCATCTATAGAAATGACCATGTGATGCTTATTTTTGCTCTGTTGATATGGTAGATTACATTTATTGATTTGGATATGTTGAAACATCCCTGCATTCCTGGGATGAATCCCACTTGTTTGTGGTGTATAATCTTTTTGATGATTTGCGACATTCTGCTTGCCACTATTTTATTGAGAAATTTTGCATTTATGTTCATTAGGGAGATTGGCCTTTATTTCTCTGGTTTGGTTGTGTGTTTCTCAGGTTTTGGTATTAAAGTAATATTTGCTTCCAGGAATGAGTTAGAGAGCATTGCTACACTTTCATTTTCATTGTAGATTTTGAGGAGTGTTGGCATTAAGTCTTCTTTGTATTTCTTGCAGAATTCCACAGTGACTCCATCTGGACTTGGGCTTTTCTTTGTTGGTAAGAATTTAATTACATTTTCAATTTAATTAATTTACATTGGATTATTCAATGGTTTTATATCTTTTTGACCCAGCTTTGGTAATTCATATGTTTGCAGGAATCTGTCCATTTCTTCTGAGTTATCAAACCTATAAGAGTAGAAATTTTCAAACTAGGTATTGATGATCTTCAATATTTCCACTGGATCTATAGTGATTTCACACTTTTCATTCCTTATTGCATGATTTTTAGGTTTTTCTTCCCTTTTTCTAAATAAGAATTTCTATAGGCATATTAATTTTATTTATTCTTTAAAATATCCAACTCTTTGATATATTAATTCTTTGTATTGTTTTCTTACTCTCCATTGCATGGATTTCTACACTTACCTTTATAATTTCCAACCTGCTATTGGCTTTGGGCTTGAGTTTTTCTGCTTTTTTGAGATTTTTGAGGTGTAGCATCAGATTGTTTATTTGTCTTTGTTCTGTTTTCCTGATGTGGGAGTTCACTGCATAAATCTTTCTCTGAGTACTGCTTTCATTGCATCACACAGGTTCCAGTAAGTTGTATTTGTAGTTTCAGTTGCTTATAGATATTGTTTAACCTCTTCTCTAATTTCTACTGTGACACACTGATTGCTCAAGAGGGTATTATTCAATTTCCATATGTTTGTAGTGTTTTGCAGTTTCTTTTGTCATTAATATCTAATTTCATAGCACTATGACCCAATAACATGCGTGGGATAATTTCAATTATTTTGAATGTACTTAACCATATTCTGTTGGATAATATGTGGTCTAATTTAGAAACTGTCCATGTACTGCTGAGAAGAATGTATATTCTAGTGTTTTTGGGTGGAACATTCTGTATAAGTCCACCAAGTTCATTTGTTCTCAAGTGTGATTCAGTTATGTTATTTCTTTGCTGATTTTTGTGTCTAGTTGATCTGTCTCTTTGTGTTAATGGCATGTTTAAGTCTTCTTTTATAATTGTTATTGCTTATTAGATTTTTTATTTCTGTTAATATTTGTTTTGCATAGCTGAGTGCTCCCGAATTTGAAGCACAGATATTTAAGATTGTAATCTCTTCCTCTTGAAGTTTTCTCCTAACTAGTATGTAGTGACCTTCTTTATTTCTTTGAATCATCTTTGGTTTGAAGTCCACATTGTCTGCAATCATAATAGATACTTTTGTGTTCCTGTTGCATGCAGTATTGTTTTCCATCCTGTGACTTTCATTCTATGAATTTCCATTTGTGTTAGATGGGTTTCTTTTAGACAGCATATGCTTGGATGTGGTTTCTTCATCTATTCTGCCTGTTTCTTTTAATTGGTGAATTGAGGTCATTTACATCAATAGTTATAACTGATACATAATGGTTTATTTTTGACATGTAATCTTTCTGCTCTTGATTCTTTATCTTGACAGTCTGTTTAATTGTTTGCCTTACTTAGTGTTTTATTTCTATGTGTATCTAGAATGTCATTGAGTATTTTTTGCAGGGTTGGTTTGGTGGTCATAAAGTTATTCAGCTGCTTTTGTTTCTTTGAAGTATCTTATTTCTCCATCCATTTTGAAGGATAATTTTGCAGGGTACATGAATCTGGCTTTTAAGTCATTTTGCTTTAGGATCTGCAGTACTTCACTCCATACTCTTTGTGATTTCACTGTTGTGTTGAGAAGTCTGCTGTAATTATAGGTGATCTGTCTTTTCTCTCTAACAGCTTTTAATAGTCTTTTTTATGTTGAAGTTCTGGGATGGTGTTTAATATATGTCTCAGTGTATTTTTATTTTGTTATGACTATTTGGATTTCTATATGCTTCACTGAGCTGTGAGTTCTTTCCATTATCACTTTTGGGAAATTTTCAGCTATTGCTTCTGTAAATAGCCTCTTGATATCATTTATCTTGTCCCCTTTTTTAATTTATACCTAATAGTTTTATATTGTTCTTCTTTGCATCCACTTGTAGATGTTTAAATGTTATTTTCTGCTTCCTTGTTATTTTTATAAGTTGTATTCTTTCCCATTCATTAGCTGTAACCTTGTCTTCGAGGTCAGAAAGTGTATCTTCACTTTCATTGATGTGGTTTTGCCAGTTTTCAATGGAATTTTTGATTTTCTGTATCTCTCTTTGAATCTGCTTCATGCATTTTGTTTCTCATACTTTTCATTCACAGTTTCCATCTTTTTGCATTGTTTCTCTAATTTTTTACCTATGTCTTCTTCAGATGTGTTCAGCATTTCTTTTATTGCATTTATCATTTATTCTTTTGCCTCAGACATTATTTCTAGTCTGAGTTCTTTTATAGCTTCTGAGAGTTGTTTCTTTACTTCAGTTGCTATGATTTCAGGTATTTCAGGTGTATGACTTGCATTTCCTTCTATGTCCATGACATCTAGCCTTGCTTTGGGTAGGCTGGTGGTTTGAGATTACATTTTGCTCTTTCACTTTGTCATTTTTCTATATTTTCAGGCTCTGAGCAATGTTTCAAGGATTCGCCATGCATTGAAAATCAACTCACGCACTTCCAACTCATTCAAAGGCTACAGGAGTCTCAATGTATTCTGGGGGTCACTGAGTATGTCCCAGTTATGCCCACAAAGGCCATTGGTGTGGCCTCTGGTGATTTGGGAGTCTAGGGGGTGTATTATTGGCTCTGATACATGTCCCCTGTCTTCCCTGTGCCTTGAAAATTACCTGCTACTGGAGATGGAATCTAGGCACCTGTTTTCACCCTGGGGTCCCTGGGCATGGGCCATTTAGGCCTACAGAGATTATCAGTGCAGCCTCTGATGATTTGGGAGGTATATCTGGGTCTTTCAGGCTCTAAGCAATGGTCCAAACCTTCCCTGTGTGCTGGAAATTACCTCATGCCAGAGACTAAATCTAGACATTAATTTTAAGACATATTACAATAAATTGGAAAATCTATACATAATGTGTAAGTTCTCAGATACATATGATAAAGGAATATTGAAGAAACAAGACAAAATTTTAAACAGATTCATAACAAGAAACAAGACTAAAATAATAATGAATAACTCCCAATGAAGCAATGCCCAAGATTTGGTGTATTTGCCTCTGAATTTTGTCAAATTTGAAGAAAAACTAACACCAAACTTTTCTAAAATTGATAAAAAACCAAAAAGGAAAGACTACTTGCAAAAGATTTCTATGAAGTAATTAACCTGTAGAAATTACCAAAAGAAATGTTATCCTGCTACCAAAAGTAAATACTATATATAGAAGCAAACTACAGATAAATATCCATGGTGAATATGGATTCAAATATCACCAGTGATATTCTTTAAAACAAAATTCAAAACCTTAAATATCATATATCGTGTTCAACCATGTGACACCAAAAGTTGCAATGATGTTTCAACCCATGTAAATCAATAAATGTAATACTCCACACAAAAAAACCAAGGACCAAAACCACATGAATATCTCATTATATGCAGAACCTGACTTTGAAACTATTTAACATTCTTTTATCATGGAAAAATCTTATAGTAATTATGTTAAAAGAGTCTTTCTTCAAAATGATAAAACTTCTGTGGGAAAATGCAAATGCCTGCATTTGTAATGGCATTTTTGTAATTACATCTTTAATGTAATAAAAACTAAAAGCATATTCTCCAAAATTATGGATGAGACATTGTGTCTGCTCTTATCACTCCTGTTCAATGTTGTATTTCAAATTTTAATATATGTAATTGAGAAAAAAATGAATAAAAAGTAAGAGAAGACAAGATGGCTGATCAGTGAACAACAAAATACAAAGCCTCCCAGGAGAAACAACTCATACACCAGAATAAAGCACTCTGGAGAGACCGAGACAGGAGGACTTGAGTCCTCTTGACACAGGAAGAAATTAAAACATAAAAAAGCTTTTTAAATACTTTGGGACTACAACTGAGACAGCTGAATATTGTAGGACACAGCATTTTCATGATGACCCAGCAAGTATGCACCAGCTTGGATCTGCACTGGCTGGCAGAGCCACCCAGACTCATTCCCACTACCACTTGCAGGAAGAACTTCAGCGCTGAGGTTGGGGGTTGGTGAGCCCAATGGAAAGCAGAGCCAGTAAAGGGACTTTCATTAATCCATGGTCAGTGCTGGGAATGAGACCACCCACATGGGAGAGGTGTGACCAAATGGGTGACATGTTGGAATCAGGTAAGAGGAGCCTGAAATGGGAGTGACAGTGACTCCAGTTGGTTTCTCCCTTCCCAGAGCCGATCCATGGGATTTTCTTGGACTGGGCCATGCCCCTGACCAGGACCCAATGAGCTGCCCCAAATCAATTCACTGTGCCTAGCATGCGCTAACTGGGTGAAAGGCCCCTGAAGTTTGGTTCACCCAGTGGGGAGGGGCAGGCATACAAAACCTGGTTACACGTCAGTGACAAAAGCAAGCAGGAGAGGGCAGAGGTCCCTCGCCAGTGTGCTTCAGAGGAACTGTGGCCAACAGGGAAGGGGGCTGGGACCTACATGACAAACTTGGTGGAGGAAGCCTGGGCCATGACAGGAGAGAGAGGCAGGAGGATGCCCCCAGCCCAGAACCCTGAGAACACTGAACCAGGAGAAAGAAAAACAAAGGGTAACTGAGGGTGGCAAACACACAACATCAGACATGGCTTCAATGGACATTAAGAGATATTTTCAGGACCTTGTAGACGAGCTCAAAACTGAAATATTAAATCAGGTAAAGCAGGATATGAGTAGAGTAATAAAAGAAATGCTCTCAGGAAGCATCTCTCAGGATGATACAGATGGAAGAAGGAAGGAACACAAAAAAGGAGAGAAACATTTGATAAAGAATATAAAGAAAATATAGAATACATGAAGCAGATTCAAAGAGACTATCAGGAAATTAAAAACTCCATTGAAATCTGGCAAAACTCCTTAATAGAAACTAAGGATAGACTATCAAAACTTGAAGACAAGTTGGCAGTGTGTGATCATGAAAGGAAAGATCTCTTAAAAAAACAAGGAAAGAAGCAGTAACAATACAAAGTCTAGAAGATGACAAGAGAATCTACAATTTAAGAATAAGTAATGTGAACGAAGAAGTGGGAATACATACAGGTGAATTACACAGGCTGTTCCAGAAATAATTAAGGAAAACTTCCCAAGCATGGGAAAAGAAAATGACATTCAGTTGTGAGGCATACCGAACCCCAGCCACATACAACCAAAACAGATGTACACCCAGACATATAATAATATGGTGTACACCACCAACTCACTACACCAAGAAGGAAAGGCAGAAAACTCAGCATTCACACTCAAAAAATGGGAACGAAAAAGCAAAACACAACTTGTAATAACTCACTACGTGGCCCCATAACTTATGAATGTCAGTAATGCAAACTGCAGAAAGAAAATACTCAGTTAAAGAAATGGAGAAAATTAACCCATTTTTGTTTCTATTTGGAGGAGTCTAGGAATTTCTCTTTCTTTTCCTTTCTTTCTTTTCAGTTGCTTTTAATGAAATCAATTTTTACTTCTCAATTGCATCCTTTATCTTATATTTTTCTACTCCTTATCATCTTCCATTTCTGTGTTTTTAAAATTTTGGCTTTTTCATTTTCACTTCCCTGCATTATCCATTAGATGTTTAGTTGATTGTATTCTATTGTTATCTATTTATTTTCTTTTGTTAATGCTAATATAGTTGTTTCATTTAGTACATATTTGTTTTATGTCAATAATTGGTATACAGTTCTTTATACAGTATTATTATTCTACATCTATTTGTATTTATGGGTTACACAATAGTACATTATTTGTTCTTATATTACACCAATATCCAGTTTCTCTGTGAGTCTACTGTTTAGATTTCTTTCCTTTCTTTTGTAAAATCATTTTTGCTATGATTGGAGTTTTAGTATATCCCATTATCTGTTTTGTCTTGTGACACCTACATTACTGTGGTTAACTCCTAAGAAAATGGTATTAAGCCAATTATACCATACTCTTTCCTCCCCAAATTGACACAAGTAGTTAAATATTGAGGTAAGAAAGTACTAAAGTTAGCCATGCGAAGAGCACATCACTAGAAAGATGACCCTGACTAAAGAGATCTAAATACTAACAATAAACTCTTTCCACCCTTTTCAATCCTCAACCCTTAATGTGCACACACACGTGTATGTGTGTGCACACACAGGCTCACACAGAGTATTAAACATTGACAAACATGGCAACAATATATCTCCAAAAATTCCGGTGACATAAACTCATCCACAGAGAATCTGTGAGGAGAATAATTTAAAGCAAAACAGTTAAATTATACCAAAACACAAAAGATGAAACAAAAACAGATTGATACCATGCTTGGTGAGATCAAAGATGACACAACTAAACAGATAATGGACTTAATAAAATGATCTGAAAGAAGCCATGATAAAATGCTTGCTGAACAACACAATATATTACAATACATGAATGCCTAGCATAGGAAACATAATTTTCCAGGAATATGCACTAAACAGAAATCTAGGAGATGTTTTTAAGGATCTAGTGAGGGCATTGGCAGCAGAAGTCACAAATAACAAAACAAGCAGCTGGGGCTCATGCATATGAACATACACTCAGGAATATCTTAAAAACTAGAAATGAAAGAAAATGAGTCAGCACCTGGTAGATAATTTAGGCATACTAACTTATAATTAATTGAAATTAGTGAAAAATCAGAATACTGCATGATGAAGATAATTGTAGTTTTCAGAAATCACACAAGGAAAATTTCTAGGAATGGAATCTAAAATATAGGTAAATTTGGTATATTGAACTCCCCAAATAGCCACAATGGTGAAAGAAGCTCTCCAAAACATGTTACATCAAAATTCCACAAGTCCAACACAAGTGCCAAATCTTAAAAGCTGTTAGACAAAGCAACAAGTCAAATGTAAAAGTGAATGCATTGCAATTAATTTCTTGATCAACATAAAATTTAAAGTTCAGAAAAGCATGGAAAGCCTAATAATTTCAAATCCAGTTTATTATGTCCACAAAAATCCTTTCACAGTTAATGGACAAATAAGGTAATTCCTTGCCACTTTTCATGGTGACTGGATCAGGGTGTGTGAATTTGAATTAAGGATACATGATAACATTACTCCACTAATTGGCTTAGCAGAGTTCTAGGTGTGGATAATGGGAAGCCACCACTGGTATGGTTGGTACCAATTAATATGCTTGTAGTCTGAATACAATAAATTAAAAACTAGAAGGCAAGATGACTGCTTTTTGTCTATCCAACCATGGACTATGTCTCCTCTTCTATGATGCAAGGTCAAGATAAACTTAAACACTTTCTGTAATGATTGTCAATTAAAAGATGTCAATTGCCAAATGAAAGGACACTGATTGCCAACTTGGACTAATCAAAAGCAAAAAAACCAGATGCTGAAATTGAGCGGAACAACTATCGTATTTTCAGTCTAATTGGACTTCAAAATGTAGCAGAAAATAACAAAGGAGCATCCTATATTATTTAAGGCTATGAGTTAACAGGAAAATACAATATGTATAAATACTCATACACAAAATATTTGTGTGCTGAACTTATAAAACAAACATCCCTGTACATAAAATCAGATAAACATCAACAAAGTTATATTGGGGGAGTTCAATATCCCACTGGCAAAAATAGGTAGATGAACTAGACAAGAAAGGAACAAACAAATATTGCAGTTGAACCACACCTTTAACCAAATAGATGTAATAGAATATTGACCAAACCCTCCACCCAAAAATGAAAGACAGCTTCTTCCCACCAATACATGAAACTTTCTCAAAAATAGATATCATAATATCCAAAGAAGCATGCTTAAAGTAATATAAAAAACCAGAAAATTTTCTGTGCACATTATCAGACCACAGTACAATAACACTAGAAATCAAAGGCAAATGAAACTCAAGAGATTTATCAAACATAGAAATTTAAAAATGTTTTCTTGAATCACTGAGTCACACAACAAATCAAGGAAGATATCATGATGGTTTCTAGGATTAAATGATCTCAATACAACATACCAGAGCCTAAGGGTCACAAGAAAAGTTTTTTAAGAGGAAAGTTTATAGCCATAAATGTTCATATGATAAAAAAAATACTGTTATGCATTGTATCTAATACTCATAGTTGGGATTTGCTAAACTAGCTGGATCTTGGACAAGTGGCACTGCAATTAAGGCTGTGTGGTAAAAAAATATTCTGCAGATAGGAATTAATATAGTTCTAGATGTGACTGAATGGATTTACTCTAGACAGAAGCTTTCTTGGTGTACATTGCCCAACCAAAGGGCTTATATCTTTGATGGAATACAAGTGAAAGACAACTGCTTCTTGACACGCCATGAACTGTTTTTCCTTTGTGATGTCCCTCTGCCATGCCACTCTACTATGCTTCCAGCTGACCACAGACTGAAACCTCTACAAACTGTGAACTGAAGTAAATCTTTCATCCTTTAACTTTGGTATGATGGATTTTGTCTCAGCAATAAGAAAAATAATCCAGACATAGAGTAAGCCCAAATAAATAAGACAAAGAAAGAACTCATGATCCTAGAAAACCTTGAACAGTTCAAATGCAAGTTTAAGAATGAAATTATACATGTCAGTTCAAATATTACTGAATTTGAGACAGATATACAAAGAATCATCAACTAAAGAGCTGTTTCTTCAGAAGAATAAACAAAATAAATCCACTCATACCAAAAAGAGGAGGAAAGGCCCAAATCAATGCAATTAAATCTGAAAAAATTGAAATCACTATTATCTCTGGTAAAATCCAAAAGATTATCAGAAACTACTTTGAAAACTGGTACTTCAATAAATTGGAGGATCTAGAAGCAATGGATTGATTTCTAAATCCATGTGAATAGCCAAAATTGAAACACAAAAATGAAACACTGAACAATGAAATTGAGGCAGTAATTAAAACATAATAACAAAAATTCTCCAATAACCAGCTAATTTACCAATGAATTCTACAACTCCAGGGAAGACCAAACATTATTAATCCTCAAGTTCTTTTTTTCCTGAATTTTAAAGAATCAAAACAGAAAAAACTGATAGAGGGTACAGAATTTCAAAAAATAGTAGGAAATTAACTTTAATTAATATACTGCATATTACTGTCTTAAAGTAGCTTTTCAAGTTACAAGATTAAGGATGAAAATATATAGCAAGCAACCAAACAAGGAGAGCACAAACTGTTCTTTGGATGAACTGACAGAAATTAATAGTATTTCTGGAGGCCAGATAGTTCTCTTTCCTTCTCTTCCTTTTTCCTGTCTTCTCAGTTTGTTTCATCATAAATATGACTGTTTCTCAGCAAACTCTCTAAGTTGCCTTGTGTGTATTAAAGCAGCAGAAGAGCAAATTAACTTTTTAACTCTAACTTAAGAATATACAATTCATACGAAATAGTGTAGGCGTACCGATTAAATAAAAATACACACAAATATGAACCAAAACCAACTTTTTCTCTTGTCCAATAGCTATCCTATTTCACTTTTTCTTTGTCCCCAACTGATCTTTCTCTAAACTCCTCTAATGGAGGTATTATGTGACCCCTATAATCCACTTATCTATACCTCCAAGTCTCCCACTCATAATGGAGGTTTCTTACGTACCCTGAATTGCTACTTCCAACTAGGATATGTCTCAGTAACAATCTCCAGAATGTCCAGAACAGCCAGATGCAGTACCTGTCATCCAGATGTTTTCATCTTGGTTCATCTATGATGTTGCCTGGTCTCAACAATTGCCTGTTTCATTTCCCTTGTGTGAGTTTCCATCTTTAGATTCCAAGTGCAGTAAAACCACAGCTTCAATAAATTTGGCTTTCCTAAAACCTATGTACTCTGTGTGTACACAGTGTGTAACAATGTGTACACAGTGTGTAGCATGTTACTAGCAATGGATTTTGTTTTCATCATTTGAATATTTTAAATGCCTATATTTTGTAATCTGAGTAACTGCTCTGAAGATAACAATACACAATATGTTAACCATTATTAATGTCCTATTATGTTGCTTTAAAAGTCTGTGTCATCTTTTCAATTCTGTTTTTATGCTAAAACTAAAAAAAAAGAAAAATAGAACACAAGTTTCTGAGTAGCACATTAAGAAACAACTACGACTTTTTAAGCTTTTCCACTGAAAGTCGCTGAAAATATATGTAAGATATCTGAGTGGCACATTATTAAAAAGATATACAGATGACAAATAAGCTTGTGATTGTTATACTCTCATTATGTTAATAAGAGAATGTGGGGATTATAGGTCCAGAGATCTTGTTGACAGCCACGACAGAGGAGGCTGAGTACACTGATAACCTCCCATGTCACTGGCAGACCAAGTGATTCGCCCTGCCTATGCCTTCCGGCTCTGCCTTGCCCTGCGTCCTATCTCCGCCACTCCCTGGCCACTCCCCCGTCATACCTCTTGCCCATGATATCTATTTCCCTGCTTTTCCACAATAAAGTTGGGTCTGTGTCATCAGCTCGGTCTCCAAAGAGACTCTCTTCATCGCCACTTGTCCCAGGTCCCCCTTGAGGCCAGCCAAGCCCCAAGTGGCACCAAAAGCAGTGACCTTGAGAGCCCCCCTGGAGTGGTAAGTGGCCCCCACCCTCATGATGGGCTCCACGCTTGACAAGAATAAACACCCGCAAGCACAGTCTCTTGCTGCTCTCTTGCAGGCTAGACAGTGTAAGATTTCTTATAAAACCCTTTCCCAATATTGGGAAACCTTTAATCCCTAGCTTCAAACTGCCTGTCTTTGGGACCCTCAAACTTGGACCCACCTTATCAGGTGACTCCAGATGGCCAGACAACATGAAGGGAGGGTCTTCCTGTTAGGGCTCCAACCCTCTCTACTCACTATAAGGGCTGCTGATCAGGCTCCCACAACGTTACTGCAGCTGATTCAGAGGGCTTTCCACTGCTAGCATGTCCCGCTGCTTGTGCAGCCACAGCACCTGCCAAAGGCCCATAGCTCACCCAAGAGTTAGAACAATAACTTTCACTACACCAAGAACAAATAAAATCAGTTATAGGAGGAGCCTCTGCTCCTCCGCCCAAATCACAAAAAATATATCCCTCACTCAAGCCCTTAAAGCGAGAGCCAAAGATGTCGCCGGGAGAAAGTTCTGCTCCCCGAGAAATTCCACATTTACAAACAATAAGCCTGGCCCAATGATGAAAGTGAAATCTACATGGGATGAGGCCCTGGATCATCCTTCAATGCCATCTGCTGGCAGCAATGTATCATTACAACCCAGATACCCATGGGAATCCTACCATGAGGCCAATGCCAAAGAAAGAACACAGGCTGTTACAGAATGGAATGATTATTAAGAGGGATTTTGTCGCACTAGGGATAATCAAGCTAAACATTGGGAATGGGAAGAAGGGATCAAGGAGATGTTCCCTGCTAATCTACATCAAAATCCTGCTGACCCTCTGTGTTGGTACCCTCATTAGCATTCCATATTTAAATGCCTCTGAGAAGCTGTTAAAGCAGATGCCATTCCGGGGCCTTTCACCCAACAGCTCCTTGAAACAGTCAGTGTGGAGCTTAACTGCCCAACTGACTGGTAACAACTAGCAAGGGCTGTTTTTAATAATGGTCAATACCTAGACTGGCTAATTATATATAAGGATGAATGTGAACAACAGGCAGAACACAGCCAGAGAACAAATGTAAGGCTTAATTATAAATGTCTGGTGGGAAAAGGCATTTATGCCTCCCCAGTGGTACAGGCCCAGGGCCCTCCACAATATTTTGATCAAGTATGACTGACTGAAATAATAGCCTTTAACCGCTGCCATGCTGGGCCAGTGACTCCAATGAACAAGATCATACAAGGGGCCAATGAGGACTTTGCTTCCTTCATTTCCAAAGTCCTGGAGTCTTGCAAATGCAAGGTACAACATGAAGGGGCAGCTAATGTATTGGCTAAAGAATTAATCTTTGAGGGAGCTACCCCTACTTGCAGGAATCTAATAGTCCCTATCAAAAATGGAGATTTAGAGTGATGGGTACTGGCATTCAAAGAAGTCAATGCTCAAGATGCACAAGCACTGGCAGTGGCTCTCTCTGCCCATCTGAAAATTGGCACTAGTACTATGCCTCTATGTTTCAATTGTAAAGCCCTGGGACCCTTTGACAAACTATGCCCTAAAAAGGGACAAACTGATTCAGATGTAAAACCAAAACTTCCCACACCATGCTCCAAATGCAGAAGAGGATATCATTGGGAAAAAGACTACCAATCCAAAACAGATAAAGATGGCATTCCTTTAAAGTTGAAAAGGTGCAACCGTCAGCCCAATAAAAAAAGAGGGAAATGAAGACTGCTTCACAAATTCTATGGATTGTCCTCATCACTCAAAACAAGGCACTATTAACCCTAGAGGTAGAACAGATGTCAGTCTCTGGACTTACTGACTCTGGGGCAGAACGATCCTTCTTTCCAATTGACAATTATGGCACCTTTTGGCCCAGTGCCCCATGGCCCACCATTCAAGGAGCCACAGGGCAACAACCAGCCATTCAAACAACAAGTCTATTCAAATGGAGAGGCAGAGAAGGACACTCAGGATACTTCCAACCTCTATTTCTAAAGGGCCTTCCACAAGTTCTATGGGGAAGAGATATTTTTAACTCAATTGAATGTTAAGTTAACCACTGAACCACTCCAACCATCATAGGGGCCATTGCTCCCATGGTAAAAGCACAACCCATACAGCTGACCCGGGACACTGATACTCCTGTATGGGTGGACAAATGGCCTTTACCATCCCAAAAGCTAATTACCCTCTGACAGTTAATTGAGGAACAATTACATCAAAAACATACAGAGCCATCAGTTAACCCTTGGAATATATAGGTGTTTGTCATCCATAAAAAGGATAAGAACAAATGCCTTTTGCTCCATGACCTTAGGAAAGTTAATAAATATATTATAAAGATAGGGGCTCTTCAGCCAGGACTGCCATCCCCTACAGTAATTCCAAAAGATCATTATATTGTTAACATCGATATAAAAGACTGTTTCTCCTCCATCCTGCTACATAAATGAGACCAACCTAGATTTACCTTTTCAGTCCCTGTGATTAACCACCAGGGCCACATTGAGAGATATCAATGGAAAGTACTCTGCCAAGGAATGATAAATAGCCCTACCATATGCCAGATAAATGTAGATCATGCCATCAAACCCCTCCAATACTCTTATCATTGTATTCACTATATGGATGATCTTCTCTCCCAAGAAGACCCTCACCAATTACAATTGGGTCTTCAACAATTATGAAACAACCTTAAGATACTGGGACTCCAAATCGCCCCAGAAAAGATTCAGACAAAAGCTCCCTACATCTTTCTAGGTCGACACATTACAGATAAATTTACACCCATAGCCCCCAGGTTACATAGACAATCCTCTTATACATTGACAGAGCTACAACAGTTGCATGGGGTTATCAACTGGATGCAGCCAGCCATGTTTCTCTCCTCTGACAAGCTGTGGCTATTCTATGATCTTCTACAAGGCAATCCCGATCCAGCCTCCCCATGAGTCCTCTCCACAGATGCTCACCTAACATTAGGTTATATTGACAAGGCTGTACAAAAAACACATGTTAATAGGTTTGACCCCAGGGAGATTCTTTTAGCCTTCATACTGTCAGCACCAGCAATGCCCCTGGGTGTCATATGGCAACAGTGGCAACAGAGCCCTCTCCTTGGCCCACACTGCTTATTCTTTTCTATCTAAGATAATGCCACTGTTGACAGCCATCTGTCACATAGGAGTACAACTGAGAAAGTTATCTGTTTTTCATTGCAGTTGTGAGCCAGAAACTCTGATAATTCACTAACTCAAAGTCAAATAAAAGTACAACTCTCTCATAACCTAGATTTACCAATGCTACTCCTGAATTTCCCAGGCCAACTCTCAAACCACTGCACCCCAAGTCAACCCTTCAAGGCCTCAGTCAGTTTCCTCTTATGAGGCTGTCCCATTTCCCTTCATCAACCCTATTCCTCATAGTAGGGTTGCTTTTACAGATGCCTCAGAACAACATATGCCATTATCATACATCACCCTAAGGAGTATGACCACCCAGAAATACAAGTTACTAAACATGCATTCTCTATTCAAGTGGCCGAACCTCTTGTGGTTTTTCGAGTGTTACAACACTGCCCTTACTGCCCTATGAACATCTTTTCAGACAGTCAATATGTAGTCAAAATTTGTCATGTTATCCCCCATGCTATTATAAAAATAAAAGATTCCACACTTGAGAAAGACTTAAAGGCCCTACAAAACACCCTCCAGCATCATAGACACACCTGGCACATCCAACACATACGCTCACATTGTAGGCTTCGTGGCCATCTGGCCCAAGGAAATCAACATGCAGACCATTTGGTTTCAATTCAGGCTATACAAATATCCTTGTCAGATCCTTTGACACAAGCAAAAATGCTCCATTCCAAGTGTCACCTGTCAGCAAAGGCCATACACTAACTACTCCCAGAAGTCCCAAAAGCCACATACAAACACTTAGTTCAAAGCTGTGCAATGTGGATCCCCTTGTGTCCACTAGAACCACTCCAACCTCAAGGAGTCAATCCACGAAGACTCTGCCCCAATGCCAGATGGTCAATGGATGTTACTTATTACTCCCCATTTGGAAAACTAAAATATGTTTATGTTGTCAACGATACATTCTCTGGTGCTACAGTGGCCATTGCCATGACCGGAGAAACAGCCAATCATGCTACCTGAGCCCTCAAAAAACCATCCTCATTTTCGGGATACCTTGGCACTTAAAAACAGATAATGGGCCATGTTTCATCAGTCAAACCTTCAAAAAGACATGTGCAAAATACAACATTACATTACACCACGTTATCCCCTATAATCCTCAAGGACAAGCCATCATAGAAAGAGCCCTCCAGACTCTTAAAACGTTGTTTAAAAAGGAAGGCAAATTACACCAGATGAACTACTCACAACGGCTATCATAACAATAAGTCTTTTAACTTACAACGATAAAAGTCTCTCCCCTGCCCACAAAAACAGGGGCCCCCTGTTAGCCCTGCCTATGCCTCTCCCTCTTGTTCACTGGAGGGACCCAATGACCCAACTGTGGCAACCACCTGCCCCACTACTAACACGAGGCCAAGGCTTTGCTTGTGTATTTCCAGAAATTGCATCCCATCCCTTGTGGATTCCAGCTTGTGATGTCCGGCCTGCCACCACCACCGACCTCTGAGATCAGTCACCTGACCATCGATGACAGATGTCCAGGGGTTGGACCATGGTGACACAGGAGGAGACACCTTCCTAACACTACCTCAGCCCCCCTATTACCTGAGGAACCATCAAGACCCTCTGCAGCCAAGCCCGTGGCTTCCTACCCCTGCAGGAACAATCACCTGCTAAACTGTTCCTGATGATGTGAGCCATCATCTCCATAAATTCTTCCCCAGCCACCAATGAGGTTTCTGTCCAGGTCTGAGCTGCCCTGCAAAATCCACCTGGCCTTTTTATAGTCACAGCTGACTCTCCTGCCTTACCTCATTTTTTTGTTTCTGACTGTACCTTTGGCTTACCATGTGAACTCCATTTCTCTGCCACCAAGATTTCCTTTGCTAATTGCATGCTTCCTCCAGATATCAATAACCCTTTGACTTTTCAGGTTATCTCGGACAATCTGACACACCCAGCTGTCTGGAAGGAAAGGACACCAATGCGCTTAACCTGTTTTTGTCATCAGACAGGAGACTTCTCCCTCAAGTCAAAGACGTTTGGATATCCTCCTCCCTCTTAGCTCCTGTGAACATCAAAGGCAGAGCAATACCACTTGTTCCCAAGTTTCTTGCCGATTCTCTGCTACACTCTCTTACAACCCCTCTGACACAACTTCTCTACCTGGCTTGATGAACTTCCTTGGTGCAAGGGCCTTCCTACTTATGCCCCTTATAAAAATGACAAATATGCCATGCTTTGGAGCACCTTTCTTTTTCGTGCAGGAGCCATTAATCAATCTGATCCTAAATTCCCTGTGTCATTTGCCAAACATGATCCACAATGATAACTTTTGTCTGTTTTGGGGGGACACATGCTCTACAGGACCTTTAGATACCTCTACCTGCTGCCCTTGATGCTGATGGGTAGCCAGTCACTCTCCAATGGAACATTCACGTTACTCAGTGAGATTCCACCTTACTCAGGAAAGAAGAGCTGCCATCAAGAAATCAACTGATAACAAATGTTGGCAAGGCTGTGGGGAAAAAGGAACACTGTTCCACTGTTGGTGGGAATGTAGACTGGAACAACCATTATGGAAATCCATATGGAGAATTCTCAGAAGATTAGGATTGGAAGCCCCATTCAATCCAGCTATTCCCCTCCTGGGTGTTTTCCCAGAAGAACTGAAAATTTCATATCACAGTGATATATGTGCACCCATGTTCCTAGCTGCACAATTTGTGATAAATGAATCCTGGAAACAACCAATATGCCCATCAACTGCAGAGTGGATGAAAATGATGTGGCATTTTTATACAATGGGATATTACTCAGCTTTAAAAAATGATAATCTTGAGACCTTCATAGTTAAATGGGGACATCTTGAGACTATCCTCATTAGTGAAATAAATAAGAATCATATTTATAAATATCATATTGTGTCTCTAGTGTAAAAAATAAATAAGAAATACAAGAGTAATAAAACCAACATATGTAATTGCTATTGTAAAAAAGAGGAAAAGAAAATGCTCTAAGTGATATAACTGCATGTATGTTTGGGTGTGTAAAATAGATGATGATATTGCTCAATCTTTGTTGGATCTTTGAGCAGAATTGTTTGTAGTCTGACTGTTTGAGTGTTTACTATGTACCCTTTAACTTTGTAACTTGAACAATTATATCCAGGATGACCATATGTAATTTATGAACTACTGATTTTTTAGTGGGGCTTTTTCTTATTTTCCTTTTTTTGTTTCTTTTTCCTTCCTTGTTTTAGAATTCTGTATTGTTGTTACCCTTTTTTCTGTTTTGCTTTTTTCTTCCCTTTAAATTAAATTTTTAAAATGTATAATTGCTATTGTAAAAAAAGAGGAAATAGGAAGTGCTATAACAGATATAGCTGCATGTATGTTTAGGTGTGTGGGATTGATAACCATATTCCTAGGTTCTTGTTGGATTGTTGAACTGATCTCTTTGCACTCTCACTGCTTGAGTGTCCACTTTGGGAGCTTTGATTTTGTAACTTGAAAAACTATTTCTTAAAGGTCAATATGTAATTTATCAACTAGTGATTTCTTACTTTTTATCTTCTGTTCTTGAAATTCTGTAATATTTCTATCCATTTTCACTTTTTTCTCTTTAAATAAAAAAATGTGAGCAACATTTTAAGGGCAACATGTCCTATATGCAAAACACAACTGAGTAGGGCATTTTAATTATCTTATGTGGATATCAAGTAAACAATATTAATACAAAAACACATGATCTGTGCATGCATAAAAGTGACAGTGGCAGAGATATATAATCAAGATAGCATCATGTAATGATCCATGATAATTTCATGAAGGCTCTCATTACCTAACTTCACCATATTCACTCATATTCACTTTGGGTGCTTGCTTCTCTGAGACATCCATCACCAGAGATGCCTGCATAACACAGTGACATGGCTTTGGGGCCTCCTTCTGTTGGTGAGAATGAGCACAGCCCTGATTCTGCAGCACAGGAATAGAACTCAGACCTGGCAGCCTTGGTGTTCCCACTCAGTGCTCAGGGAAAAACACAGATACCATGGAGCTGAGGCTAAGATGGGTTTTCCTTGCCAATAGTTTAAAAGATGATTTATGAATAATAACAGATCTTGAGTGTATAAATATACACAAGTGCACTAAACAGGTGACATGTGTGGCAGTTTCCTGATCAATATCTCTGTTTGTAGGTGTCCAGGGTGAGGTGCATCAGGTGAAGTGTGGGGAGTCTTGGTGGAGCCTGAGGTGTCCTGAGGACTATCCTTTGCAACCTCTGCATTCACAGTAATTATAACGTGTACTGCTTCTGCCAGGCTTCATAGAAGGGGAAGACTGGGTCTTATTAAGTGTTAACTAGAGGAGGCAGCAGTTTCTCTGCAGATTCCATGAGGGTCAATTGACTGTTTGAGGCCCAAGGCCAGGAGCACAGTGTTTCTATGAATTATCAGGGTGGAACAGAGCACATGGCTGTGTAGGAGTGGGTAAGGGAAATAGTGACAGCACAGCATTACAAACCAGACAAAACTTTCCTTCAGGTATGTCCATCACCAACAGAGGGCAAAGAGGATCCACAGAGGACAGGAAAGGTCACAAGAGCAGGTGCGGTGAAGCAAGTTGGGGAGCGAGTGCTTTCTGTCAGCCCCTGTGCTTCCCTTTCTGACCTACATCGTATATCCTGAGGGAACCTTCAGCACATAAGTTGTAAATGAATTATAGAGTAAACCAGTTATAAGTAAAGATACTCTCTTCAATTTAATAATGGATATATATCTACATAATTACTTTTTATCTATATATATAATTTTATCTATATAATTATCTATATATAGATACTTATCTATATGTAATTAGTTTTTATCTATATATGTTTACATAATTACATTTTACATATTTACATAATTTTTTCATATTTACATAATTACTTTTTATCTATTAACATGACTTTTGTTTGATGAGCTAATGTGGCCTATATGTATTTTAATGTATGCTGTAAACTTTGTGAGTTTTGGAGGTTTTTTGAGTGACAAATCACCATCATTTAAAAACAAATCCAATCATTTTATCCCCCTGAAAAGGAGTTCTCTCATGCAGAATTAAATGCTTCAGATTGTGGAATTAAATACTCAACATCCCTCTCCTCAGGATCTGAGAACACCCAGCTCTTCCCTCAGCCAGCTCATTTCAGGAAACTTTGTCCCCAGGATCAGCACCAGCACCATGTGAGCACAGTGCTCAAGGGAGGAGTGAAAAGGGGCAGCCTGGCTGCACTCTGGGCACTGTTCAAGGGCCTCAGTGAGCTCTTTCTGCTCATGGTAGCTCAACAGGAGTAGGGACTGTGCTTTCTTTAAAGAGGTTAGAAATAAGGATTTATTCAAGACAGTAGTAACATTCTATCTTTTGAATGTCTATTTACGTCCCTACTTACATACTTATATAATCTCTCTTTTGGCTTGGAACACAGATCCTTTCAAAGCCTCATGTACTTATAGGCAAGACTTCTCAGATGAAGTAGGCAATTCAATTCTTCTAAGCCGTGTATAGTTCATACATATATTGAAACATTGCATGGTATCCCAAAGTAGGTGTAATTTTGATATGTTTAAATATCAGTTGAAACAGAATCAAAACAAAATTAAATGAAAAAAATACCACCCGGAAAATAATTAGCAGGGAATTTGTACTGCTATTTCAATCATAACTGCCCCACAGAGAAAATAAATGTCACTCAATACATGAATGGATAAACAAACTATGGAACAAAGTTCTGCAAAACTAGTTATGCCTTTTGCTGTTTAACACAGTGTCTCACCATGCAGGTAAGGCTGGCATTGGGCTTACTTTGTAGTGTGAGATGATCTCACACTTGCAATTGATTCTCCTGCCTCAGCCTCGCAAATGCCAGCATTACAAGTATGAGCCACCATGCATGGAGAATTTGACACTTAAAAGAAATCTCATTGCACAAAATTTTTAAGTTTCTTTGAGATGGTAATGTATACCCATTAAGTGAAATTCCTAAATAGAAGATGGAAAAAGTAATTAGATACATATGTACTTATGCAATTAATTTTAACTGAAAATGTTTACTAGACCTTGGATAGATCAAAAGACACCTGAAGGCAGTGTAATTCAGGATCACCTGAGGTCACAGAATGTTAAAACAGAAATAAAGTCCTAGAGGCCAAATGAAAGCCCTCACATGCCAGCTTCCATTCCTGAACCTGCTCCTGGTGCCCTGATTCCTTCCCCGTGGAAAGAGCACCCCTTCTGTTTCCAAGTCAGGAGAGTTTTTGTTTAGGCTCATCCTGATGTCCCTTCACTGTGTGTCTGCTGCAATGGAATACAGAGCTGTGTCCTTGGGTATTAGGCTCCTCATTTGCAGATACAATGTGTTCTTGTCATTCTCTCAGGAGTTGGTGAATCAGCCCTTCATGGAGTCTGCATAGCTTATGTAACTAGTATCATGACTTTATGTATGCGATCCACTCTAGCCCCTTCCCTGTAGCATGGCAGAAACAGTGTAAGCCATAGCTACTGAATGTAAATCCAGAAGCTGCACAGGACAATTTCAGGAAATCTCCAGGCTGCACAAAGCCT
Source organism: Hydrochoerus hydrochaeris (assembly GCA_004027455.1). Classification (NCBI taxonomy): domain Eukaryota; kingdom Metazoa; phylum Chordata; class Mammalia; order Rodentia; family Hydrochaeridae; genus Hydrochoerus; species Hydrochoerus hydrochaeris. The sequence goes on along the minus strand of PVLA01007589.1, from coordinate 49,069 downwards.
CCCCAGGCTCTGTCAGCTGCTCCTCAGCCAGGAAACCTGAAAACACGAGGACATCCTGGTCAGGAAACTGTGACCCATGTCCACTATTTATCCTAGTCACATTCAATTTCTCAACCTTCATTTCTTGTTCTCCATAATTTATCTTTTAGAAGTGCAAACAGGAAAACTCAACTCAGCCCCAAATCCATAGTGATTGTAGTTGCTCAGTCCTGATAACTGAGTGGTAATAGTTAGGCATCCAGGGATCGACTCCTGTCCAGAACTGCAGGGTCAGGCCTGGGTTGGTTTTCATTACAACAATGAGGTCTTAATTGCATTTCCTTCTACTATATAAACAGCACTATGATTGGACCCTCAGAGCAGGCAGAGTCCACAGCAGATGTGAGTGCACTCGGCAAGTCTGGTAATAAACATGCAATGAAAAGAATATGGTAGCTCATGGGACAGTGCTCTGTTATGTTTTTAACTCTTCATCAGATATTATTTTTTCCATATACACAGATCATACCTTTTATATTCATGATGCTTGGTTTGTGATCATGTGAAATTTTGAGTGCCATGAGCAGTTCTGTTCTCCATATAGGATGCTGTGTGAATGTAATCCACATAGTCTAGGTATTTGTTTTCCTGATCTATGAACAGATTGATTATTGGTCCAGCTCTTGGACATTTCTTTGGCAGTGGGAAGAACACTCTCCCTGTGGTGAGAATGTGTGTGCCTTTACTGTGTTCTGCTCTTTTCTGAAAGAAAACAGCATCATCATTCATGTGGATCCTGCTGGTGAGTTACTCGTACCCACCTGTAATTACCTTCCATTGTGTCAAATTTTTCTAACTTTTTTGTATTTTGGGGTTCTCATCCATTTTTACAATAGTGTTTATATTATATAATGGATGCATTTGTTGTAGACACACACGTGTTGTAGACAATGTGTTCCAAAACCCCCTTAATTCTCATTTCACAAGATTTCCTCTAAAATCCCTCTATTTCTTAGTTCTCTTTAGATTTGCAAAATATTTTTGTTTTTTCTCCCTTTTTATGCCATTTATCACATTTATAATCTTGTTTTCTTACAGAAAATAAACAATAATTTAACATTTTCTGAATTATTTCACTTATACAGAGTAACATTTTTTCCAGCTTCCTTTAACAGTGAAAGACTATCAAGTGTACAGTGAATGGAGAACTCAAAAATTGACTCCTCTAAAAATAAGAAATAGGCAAATGAAATAAATAGATTTTCTGAGTCAAAAGTAGAAAGGCCAATAGATAAATCCAATATTTTCAGCAATTAGTAATCAAAGGGAGTAAACTTACACCTTCAACATCTTTCTTGAATATTTATTCTAAAATATATCCTTGTGCATGTTTCTTAACTTTTCACATTTACCATAAACTGGTTTATAAAACCCCCATTTTTCATTTTTTATTACAGAAGCCTCTTCTTTTTCTTCCCAATATTCTAGTCTATCATTTTCACTTAAAAATGTTCCAGATTTATTTTACCATTTATTTTTTTCCAACGTTCTTTATAAATTTTTTATCACTATATGTTTGTGATAGGTAATGGTTATTTGTCACATCTTGGTCATTTTAACATTCCATCTATCATTTTCTGTGCCTCAGATTTCTTCATCTTTCTACAGAAGTTACTTCTCAGTTTCTTTACAAGTTTATTTTGATCTTTGAATTGTTTCCAATGTGTGTCTCCTATTTTAGACAGATCATGTGATATTTAACTATCTTTCTCTGAATTAATTTACATTTATTATCTCAAGATTCCACCATTTTCCTTAAAACAACCCAAAGTTAACACTACAGCATCTTCTGCTTGCATCACACACCATGTCATCCGTTCCTTCTGGACTCAAGTTCAATGATCAATAGAAATATTGTACATAAATGAGTGACAGCTTGTGCCCTCAGCACAGAATCTACCACAAAGTAGAAAGAAGGCAAACCTCAGTTTAAAGCATCTGTCTTGGAGTGATGCATTTTTCTGATGACAAAGTTAACAGTGAGAAATCCACCTGCATAGTATATGGTGCACAAAAGATTCCTTGACAAAGCACCACATGTTAAAGGATGACTAATGCACCCCTTCATTCTGTACAATTATTATAACAATGAGGCACAAAACCACACCCAAAGATTACTATTTTAGATAGGGCTATGGAGAAGTCATTAACAAGAAATCCCAAGGACTAGCAAGTGTTGATTAGCAGACATGAGTAAAGAAAGGTTTGTGGCCTTCTTGTTACAGTTTAAGACTGCCACACTCTGAGGAAGTGATGGCATGAGCCTCTGGAGCTCCACTGAAGGAGCAATGCCACACCTAGAGAACCTGATGAGACAGGAAATGGGTGTCCCAAAGAGGGCCCAGCTTTGGAGAAGCTATAGTACAACTCCACTGATAGTTTCCCAGGAATCTTCCAGGCCCTCCAGAAATTCAGGGAATATCAGTTCTCTGGCCACCAAATTTAGCTCCACCAGTGAGGCCAGCACTTCACTGAGTATAGGCCCTGGAGCAGAATGCCTTTGTAATTTGGAATCCTGAATGTGAGGCCAACTGCCTTTGCATTTGGTAGCATGGTATACTTGAAAATGGCTGCAAGAAAAAAGTCTTTTCAAAGGAGAGAAAACAAGAAGGGACTGGAGTCTATATCAAGTCTGTGCTTGGATGTGTCTGGGAGACAGTTTTCCAGCATCTGCTTTAGGTACAAAAAGACCTTCCAGAGTTGGCACAAGGTTTTTTTTTTGTAGTTTTTTTTTATTTAAAAAGAAAAAAAAACAGAAAAAAGGTAGAAATATTACAGAATTTCAAGAAAAGAATATAAACAGCAAGAAATCACTAGTTGATAAATTACATATTGTTCTTTTAGAAATAGTTATTGAAGTTACAAAATTAAAGCACCCAAAGTGGACACTCAAGCAATGAGAGTGCAAACAGATCTGTTTGACAATCCAATAAGAACTTAGAAACATAGTTATCAATCCCACACACCTAAACATACATGCAGCTATATCTTTTATAGTGCTTCCTATTTCCTCCTTTTTACAATAGCAATTATACATATTTAAATTTTTATTTAAAGAGAAGAAAATAAAGCAAAACAGAAAAAAAGGTAAGAACAGTACAGAATTCTAAAGAAAGAAAAAAAAGGAAAATGAGAAAAAGCCCCACTAAGAAAAGAGTAGTTTATAAATTACATATGGTCATCCTGGATGTAGTTGTTCAAGTTACAAACTTAACGGGTACAGAGTAAACATTCAAACATTCAGAATACAAAGAGTTCTGCTCTAAGACCCAAGAAAGATTGAGCAATATGGTCATCTATTTTACAAACCCAAACATACATGCAGTTATATCCCTTAGAGCACTTTCTTTTCCTCTCTTTTTTACAATAGCAATTACACATGTTGTTTTTATTACTCTTGTAGTTCTTATTTACTTTATACACTAGAGACACAATATGCAATTTATAAATATGATTCTTATTCATTTCACTAATGAGGATAGCTTTGAGATGTTCACATTTAAGTATGAAGGCCTCAAGATCACCCTTTTTATAGCTGAGTAATATTCCATTGTACAAAAATGCCATATCTTTTTCATTCACTCTACAATTGATGGGCATATTGGTTGTTTCCAGGATTTAGCTGTCACAAATTGTGCAGCTATGAACATGGGTGCATATATATCACTCTGATATGAACTTTTCAGTTCTGAGGGGAAAATACCTAGGAGGGGAAGAGTTGGATTGAATGGGGCTTCCAATCCTAGTCTTCTAAGAATTCTCCATATGGATTTCCATAATGGTTGCACCAGTCTACATTCCCACCTACAGTGGAGCAGTGTTCCTTTTCCCCTGCAGCCTTGCAAACTGTTGTTATCAGATGATTTCTGGATGGCAGCTCTTCTTTCCTGAGTAAGATGGAATGTAAATCCTGTTTTAATTTGCATTTCCAATAACCAGTGATGGTGAACATTTTATCATGTATTTATTTAAAATTTGTATATTTTTCTGTGAGAACTGTGTGTTCATCTCAGATGCCCATTTTTGGAGAAGGTCTTTGAATTTGGGGGCTTGATGTTTTTCAATTCTTTATATGTTCTGGACACAAGTCATTTGACTCAGGGGTTGCTGGCTAAAATTCTTTCCCACTCTGTGGGTTTTCTTTTCACTCTGTTGTTGATTTCCTTTGAAGTGCAGAAACTTTTCAATAATGTGAGCTCTCAGTTGATGATACTTTGAAGTGTTTCCCGTGCAGTTTGTGTTTTGTTCATGAATTCTCTGCCTACCCCTATGTCTGTAAGATTTCTACCTAACTTTTCTTCCAGTAGATTTAGTGTTTCTGTTTTAATGTTGAGGTCTTTGATCCATTTAGACTTTTGCTTTGTGCATGGTGATAGGCATGGATCTAGTTTCAGTTTTTGGCATATACAGAGCCAATTTTTCCAACACCGTTTGTTAAAGAGACTATCCTTCTTCCAGTGGACATATTGAGCCCCTTTGTCAAATATCAGGTGGCTAAGTGTCTTTGTAGTTGTGCTTGCATCTTCTAATCTGTTCCATTGATCCTCAGGTCTATTTCTGTGCCAGTACCAAGCTGATTTTCTCACTGTGGCTCTATAATACTGTTTCAAATCAGGAATTGAGATACCTCCTGCCTTGATTTTGTTGCCTAGAATTGCCTTTGCTATTCTAGGTTTCTTCTGTTTCCAAATGAATTTTAGTAGTGTTTTGTCTAAATCTGTGAGGTATGTCAATGGTATTTTGATTGGGATTGCATTAAATCTGTATAACAGTTTGGCAAGTATGGACATTTTCACAATGTTGGTTCTTCCTAACCAAGAGCAAAGAATGTCCTTCCATTTTCTAATATTGTCTTCAATCTCCTTTTTCAGTGTAGTATAATTTTCAGCATATAGTTTTTTACATTTTTAGTTAGGTTGATTCCTAAGTATTTAATTTTTTAAGATGCTACTGTAAAGGGTGATATTTCCATAATTTCTCTCTCAGGGAGTTCTTTTTTTGTATACAGGAATGCTATTGATTTTTGAGCACTGAGTTCTATCCAGCTGCACTGCTGACATTTTTTATCACCTCTAGTAGTCTTTTAATGGTGTTTTTTGGTTCTTCTATATAGAGTATCATGTCATCTTCAAATAGTGATAATTTAACTTCTTCCTTTCCTGATTTCTCTCTCTCTTGCCTGATTGCCCTGGCTTTTGTTTCCAGAACTATGTTGAAAAGAAATAGTGAGAGTGGACATCCTTGTCTTGTTCCTGATTTTAAAGTGAAAGCTTTCAGTTTTTGTCCTTTTAGTATAATGTTGGCTGTTAATTTGTCACAGGTGGCCTTTATAAGGTTGAGATACATGCCATTTATTCCAAGTTTCAGAAGGGTTTTTATCATGAACATGTGTTGGAAATTGTTGAAAGCTTTTTCTGCATCTATTGAGATGACCATGTGGTTTTTGATTTTGGCTATGTTGATGTGGTGTATTGCATTTATTGATTTGTGCATGTTAACCATCCCTGCTTTCCTGGAATAAAACCCACTTGGTCATGATGCATAATATTCGTGAGGATTTGCTGCATTTTATTTGCCAATATTTTGTTGAGAATGTTTGCATCAATGTTCATTAATGAGATTGGCCTACAGTTCTCTTTTTTGGTTGAATCTTTCTGTGGATTTGGTATCAGAGTAATACTTGCCTTCAGGAATGATTTAGGGAGGATTGCTTTTTTATCAATTTCATTGAAGAGTTTAAGGAGTACTGGCATAAAATCTTCTCTAAATTTCTTTTAGAATTCAGTGGTGAATCCATCAGGACCTGGGATTTTCTTTCTTTCTAAGTTTTGAATTACATTTTCAATTTCAATAGCTGATATTGGGTTGTTCAAAATTGCTATATCTTCTTGGGTGAGCTTTGGTAGTTCATATGTTTCTAGAAATCTGTCCATTTCCTCTGTGTTTTCCACTCTGTGTGAGTGGAGATTTTCAAAGTAGGTATTCATGATCTTTTGAATTTCCATGGGATCTGTAGTAATTTCTCCCTTTTCAGTTCTTATTGCATGAATTTGGGTTTTTTCTTTCTTTCTCTTGATAAGGTTAGCTGGAGGTTTGCCAATTTTGTTTATTCTCTCAAAAAACAGCTTTTTGATTCATTAATTCTTTGTGTTGTTTTTTTAGTTCCAATTGCATTGATTTCTGCTCTAATCTTTACAATTTCCTCTCTTCTATGAGCTCTAGGGTTTAGCTTGCTCTTCTTTTTCTAGAAACTTGAGATGGAGCATTAGGTTGTTTATTTGTGCTCTTTCTGTTTCCTTGATAAGACAATTTATTGCTACATATTTACCTCTTAAGACTGATTTCCTTGCATCCCACAGATTACAGTATGCTGTTTCTATATTTTCATTGAATTGTAGGTATTTTTTTTTCTTCTTTAGTTCCATCTGTGTCCCACTGCTTGTTCAAGAGGCTGTTATTTAATTTCCATGTATTTAATTTCCATATATTTCTTTTGCCATTAATTTCCATTTTCAGTGCACTATGTTCAGATATTATGCATGGTATGATTTCAATACATTTGCATTTACTTAAGAATGTTTTATGGGATAATATATGGTGTATTTTGGAGAATGTCCCATGTGCAGCTGAGAAGAATGTGCATTCTCATGTGGTTGAGTGGAACACTTTGTCTACTAAATCCAATTGCTCACAGGTATGCTTCGTTTCTTTTATTTCTTTGCTGACTTTTTGTCCAGTTGATCTATCTCTCTGTGATAATGGGCTGTTAATATATCCTGTTATAATTGTGTTCTTGTGTATTTGGTTTTTCATGTCCATTAGTATGTGTCTTATATAGTTGGGTGCTCCTGTATTTGGATCTTATATATTTATAATTGTTAGTTCTTCTTGAATATTTCCACTAACAATTATGTAGTGAACTTCTCTATCTCTTTTAATCATTTAAGGTTTGAAGTTCACATTGTCTGAAAATAGAATAGCTACCCTTGCTTTTTTCTGGGTTCCTGTTGCATGGAATACTGTTTTCCACCTTTTGACTTTTAATCTATGAGTTTCCTTTTGGGTCAGATGTGCTTCTTGTGTACAAAATATTGTGGGATCCTGTATCTTGATCCATTCTGCCAATCTATTTCTTTTTATAGGTGAATTGAGGCCATTTATTTTTATGGATATTACTGATATTTACTGACTCGACTTTGCCATATTATTTTCCAGTTGTTTCTTTTTGCTTTTCTTCTTATTTTATTGCTTATCCTACCTGGTGGTTTCTTTCTGTTGTTGTTTTGGGGATTGTGATCAATTTTATCTCTATCTAGTTTGTCTTTCAGTACTCTTTCTAGGGTTGGTTGAGTGGACATGAATTTCTTCAGTTTTTCTTTTTTATGGAAGTATCATGTTTCTCCATTAAATTTCAATGAATGTTCTGCTGGGTACATCAGTCTGGGTTAAAGGTTGTTTTCTTTCAGGCTTGAAATACCTCACTCCAAGCTCTTCTTGACTTGAGGGTTTGTGCTGAAAAGTCTGCCATGATTCTAGGGGGCTTTCCTTGATAGGTGAGTTGTGTCTTTTCTCTGACAGCTTTTAGTATTCTGTTTTTGTGCTCTATGTCTGAGATCTTAAATATTATGTGTCTGGTTATGGATTTATGTTGATTGTGACTGTGTTCTATATGCCTCACTTATCTGCATATGTTTGGGAAATTTTCTGTTATTATTTCTGTAAATACTTTACGTATGTTATTTGCCTGGCCTCCTGTATCTTTGCTAAGCCCCATTATTCTTATATTATTGCTCTTGGCATCATCATGAAGCTTCTGGATTGTCATTTCATGCTGCTTCATTATTTTTAAAAGTCCTATTCTTTCCAGATCACTAAATGTGATCCTGTCCTCAAGATCTGAAATCCTATCATCAGCTTCCTTTAGGTGGTTTTCATGCTTTCAATAAAATTTTTTGTTTCTTGGATGTCTCTTTGAGTTTGTTTCATGAGTTCTGCTTGATTTCTATATTGTTCATTCAAAGTTTCAAACAGTTTTCCCATGCTCATATTCTTTTTTCTCATTATTCTTTAGCTGCATTCAACAACTCCTGTACAAAAGTTGTTACTTCTATCTTTACAAGGGAGAGTACTTCTAATTTGATTTCTCCTATAGTCTGATGCAGTTGTTTTTTTATTTCACTTGCTATCTTTTCAAAAATTCCCATTGTCTTACATTTTGGTGTCCTCTATTTCAATGTCTCCTATACTTGCTTCTGGTGAATTCTATATTTGAGACTGCATTTTGCTTTTTTGTTTTTTCATTTTCACTCTGCCTGATGTTTTCTATGTGTAGGAGGGGATCACACACACTCTTTTCAGACACACCAAAGTCTTACAGCTAGTTGGAGGGGTTTTACTACTGGCCCTATTTATCCCCTGTACACCTCTATTTTAGGGGTGTACTCACCACACTGATAGAGTTAATCCACTGTAGCCCAAGGTTTGCCACCTGGGTGCAAAATTCCACATTTTTTGATAGTAACTGGAGTCTTCTGAGGTCTTTTGATGTTCCAAGTGGAAGGATGGGCCCAGCTGAAGCATTCCAGGGCAGTTTTCAGTCTTGAGCAGGCCTCCTCAATGTTCCTGGTGGCAGGGCAGGTCCACGGGGGAGGTTCCAGGCAGCCTCTGCCTGGTTCAGGCTTCTTCTAATTTCCCGGTGGCAGGGCAGGCCCACGGTGGAGGTTCTGGGCAGCTTACCCCTGAAGTAGTCTTCTGCTAATTTCCTGGTGGCAGGACAGGACCAGGGTGGATGTTCTGGGCAGCTTACTCCTGATGCAGGCTTCTGCTAAATTCAAGGTGGCATGGTGGGCCCATGGTGGAGGTTCTGGGCAGCTTACCCCTGATGTAGTCTTCCACTAAGTTCCTGGGGGTAGGGCAGGCCCAGAATGGAAGTTCTGGACAGCTTACACCTGATAAAGTCTTCTGCTAAGTTCCAAGTTTTGTTTTGGCTTTCTTCCTTCTAGTAGCAAAATTAGCTAAATAAGCAATGATGAGATTCAACCAAAAGGTTTCAAAAATTTTAAGTCTCCTAACTTTTTAGAATTTCATTTTATTTAGATGCAAAAACTGCTGAAAAGTATAAGTCCATTTTAAAGATAATCCATGGCATTGTTAGGTGTATAATATAAATAAATACACATTGACTTCCTTAAATGCAGCCTAGAATGAGACAGATGGCTTTTATCTTGAAATGTGCTTTTAAAAAAATGGAAAAGAATTTAGAAAAGGAATGCAATGAATGATAAACTTGGAACTAGAAAACTTCCATTGACTTAGCTATGTACCTCACACCTCTCCCTAACCTAATCCAAGCACCTACAAGGTAGCCTATCAGCAGCCAAGGGAGCACCTTGTATGTAAAGGAATCAGCACAACTGACCTTGGCAAACATTAGCTTTTTAAGTCACTGCAAAAACAGTGTCCAGTGACAACTATATGAGAAGATAAGATTTTAAGCCTTAAAATAAATTTTAAGATTAAATGAACTTAATCAAAACATATTAATGCTTCTGTGAAACCTAATGCTTAAAAGGGCTGCCAACATGGTAGCCTATCAGCAACCAAGGGAGCAACTCATATGTACAGGAATCAGTACAACTGACATTGGCAAACATTAGCTCTTTAAGTCACTACAAAAACAATGTCCAGTGACAACTATATAAGAAGATAATATTTTAAAACTTAAAATAGATTTTAAGATTAAATGAAGTCACTCAAAACATATTAATGCTTCTGTGCAACTTAATGTTGAAAACGGCTGTCAACACACACCCTCAGCAGTTTATTTATTATAGGTAGCTCTTGAAAGGCCCAAGTCAAAGATAATAAAAACAACAAAAGACTCATGGGACAGAAGAGACATTAAACATACACACACACACACACACCACCACCACCATCATCACCACTACCAATAACAAAAACAACAACAACAACAACAAAAGTGAAGACTTCGTTGAAGATAGTAGATGTCACTGTCTGTGAAATACAACTCTCAATTTCTCATGAATCTAACACTTTTATCTAGTCCCACTCAATCAGAAGTTTTTATCATATACAGCAAACCTTTAATAGAATGGGTTGCAAGTTTGTTTCTTCATGGTCTGAATGAAAAAACAAACCTGTGTTTATTTAAAGAGATCTGAAACAACGTTCTGGAATTTTTTTAAGGACAAGGCAACAGCTTTATATACCAGCCTATTTTGGTGACAGAAAATATTAAAGAAGCTGAGATTTAAACAACAAAGTCTTTTTTGCAGAGTGGCCCAATGGAAATGTCATGTCTTGTGAGGACACCTGAGTCAGGACTGCAATACCCCAAAGGGACCTGGCTAGTAGACAGGAAGCCACCCTGCCCCTTTTGTTTGCAGTTCAACTAGTGTAGGATTCATTTTGGCTTGCAGATGATTTGAAGGTCTGCACAATGTGAACTGGTTGCTTGTATAAATAAAGTTTTGTTGGAAAAAAACACCCAAATTTACCTCTACTACATAGATGCACCTCATTTTCAGTCTTCATTTATCCTGCATGAATATAAATAGGTCACTCCCATATTTTGTCTATTGTGATCTCTGGTAATATAAATATGTATCACTGTAATTGATGAGTTCAATACTGCACCATCAAACACAGAGAGTAATTCACAATCATGTATAAACATAACAGTTGGTAATAAAATTAAAGGATTATATTACTTGTCTATTTGTTTAATGTTTTAAAATTTTGCTGATGTTTTTGAATGTACTCCTCCAACATATAAAAAGAGTTTCCTTCAATTTTGTGTGTGATGTTATGTTTCAAAGAGTTTCATGCACTTCAGTGTCACCACACCTCTGTTTAATAATATATTATATTACAAGCAAGAACACTTTCAAAGACATGATGGGTCTGGGAGGAATATCAAGAAAAACAAGAAGCCATTTCACATTTCCTGTTACTCAGCACAAACCATGTGGGGCCTGAGAGGAGGATAAGCCAAATTTCAGATTCCTGTGAAGCAGCACAAAACATGCTGGGCCTGAGAGGAGTAACAAGAAGAAAAAGAAGCCAATTTACACTTCCCAAGACCTGGCAGAAGGCATACAATTTCTTGGTGGTAAACAAACCAAGCACACCCTTCCCATGACCTTGCACACACCTATGGCCTAGGGGAAGTAACAATAAGAACAACAAATCAATTCATCCTTCCTGTGAGCCAAGTAGTTGAGCTGACTAACAATACCACCCTAAGCATGTATTAGGATTTCTTGGAAGAGCTCCTGGATTTGGTTCCTGAGGAGAAATTGCCCACTGAGAAGAAGATTGAATGGCATCATAAGTGACAAGAGACAGGAAAACTGTTTGTGAAAGAAAAATGGATAATTTTCAAAAAAATTCACATTGAATGATGTGTCAGAATATTTTGCAAATAATTCTACCCACTTAAGTCTTGGAAATACTAACTCCAGCACAGCAATGCTTTTATTAATAGAGAGAAAACTTCCATGTGCCTGATCTTCACATAGGGATAAATCATGAATGATGAAAGCAAGCCAGGCTGGTGTTTCCACTGTCCATTCCAAGAACTATATTGAAGCAACTTCATTAACACATGCTCTTAATACATATTCATAGGCCCTAAGTCTAGGTATCTCTGAGAAGTCTTGCCTATAAGTACATGAGGCTTTGAAAGGACCTGGGTTCCAAGCCAAAAGAGAGATTATATATAAGCATGTATGTAGGGAGGTAAATAGACATCCAAAAGATAGAATGTTACTAAACTCTTGAATAAATCCTTATTTCTAACCTCATAAAGAAAGCACAGTCCCTACTCCTGTTCAGTTCCCATGAGCAGAAAGAGCTCACTGAGGCCCTTGAACAGTGCCCAGAGTGCAGCCACAGTGCCCTTTTTCACTCCTCCCTTAAGCACTGTGCTCACATGGTGCTGGTGCTGATCTTGGGGACAAAACCTCCTGAAATGATCTGGCTGGGGGAAGAGCTACGAGTTCTCAGATCCTGAGGAGAGGGACGTTAAAGATTTAATTGCCCAATCTGAAGCATTTAATACTGCATAAGACAACTCCTTGTCATGGGATAAAATGATCTGATTTGTTTGTAAATGATTTTTCACTCAAAAAAACCCCAAAACTGACCAAATTTACATCATACATTAAAATGCATACAAGCCACATTTACTCATCAAAGAAAAGTCATGTTAATAGATAAAAAGCAATTAAGTAAATATGGAAAAGTTATGTAAATATATACAGTATGTAAAATGTAATTATGTAAGTATATATAGATAAAAAGTAATTATATATAGATAAGTATCTATATATAGATAATTAATTATATAGATAAAAGTATAAATATAGGTAAAAAGTAATTATGTAAATATGTATCTATTATCAAATTGAAGAATTTTTATTTATAACTTGTTTACTCTATAAGTCATTCACAGCTTATGTGCTTCACGTTCCCTCAGGATGTATGATGTAGGTCAGAAAGGGAAGCACAGAGGCTGACAGAAAGCACTCACTCCCCAAATTCCTTCCCTGCACCTGCTCTTGTGACCGTTCCTGTCCTCTGTGGATCCTCTTTGCCCTCTGTTGGTGATGAACATCCCTGAAGGAAAGTTTTGTCTGGCTTGTAATGCTGTGCTGTCGCTATTTCCCTTACACACTCCTACACAGCCATGTGCTCTGCTCCACCCTGATAATTCACAGACACATTGTGTTCTTGAACTTTGGTCTCAAACAGTCAATAACCTGCATGGAATCTGCTTAGGCTGTGCTGCCTTCTCTAGTTAATACTTAGTAAGACCCAATTTCACCTTCCATTAAGCCTGGCAGAAGCAATACACATTATAGCTACTGAAGGTGAATGCAGAGGTTGCAAAGGAGAATCTTTAGGACCCTTCAGGTTCCACCAAGACTCCCCACACTGCACCTGCTGCACCTCTCCCTGGGCACCCACAAACAGAGACATTGATCAGGAAACTGTCACACATGTCACCTGTTTAGTGCACTTGTGTATATTTATACACTCAGGATCTGCTATTATCCATAAATCATCTTTTAAAATATTGGCAAAGAAAACCCATCTTAACCTCAGCTCCATGGTGTCTGTGTTCTTTCCTGAGCACTGAGTGGGAACACCAGGGCTTCCAGGTCTGAGTTCTATTCCAAAGTTGTAGAATCAGGGCTGGGCTGGTTCTCACCAACAGAAGGAAGCCCCATGATCATGTCAGTGTGTTATGCAGGCAGCTCTGGTGATGAATGTCTCAGAGAAGCCAGCACCCATAGTGAATACGAGTGAATATGATGAAGTTAGGTAATGATAGCCATCATGAAATTATCATGAATCATTACATGATAGTGTCTTGATGATATATCTTTTCCCCTCTCACTTTTATGCATGCACAAGTGATGTGTTTTTGTATTAATAGTGTTTACTTCATATCCACATAAGATAATTAAAATGCCATACTCAATTGTGTTTTGCATATAGGACTTGGTACTCTTATATGATGCTCTCATTTATTTTACTTAAAGAGAAAAAAAGTGAAAATGGATAGAAATCTTACAGAATTTCAAGAAAAGAAGATAAACACTAAGATATCACTAGTTGATAAATTACATATTTTTCTTTTATAGATAGTTTTTCCAGTTAAAAAATTAAAGCACACAAAGAGGACACCGAAGTAGTGAGAGTGCAAAGAGATCAGTTCAACAATCCAACAAGAACCTAGAAATAGGTTATCAATACCACATACCTAAACATACGTGCAGCTGTATCTTTTATAGTGCTTCCTATTTCCTTTTTTTATAATAGCAATCACACAGATTTAAAACTTTATATAAAGGGAAGAAAAAGCATAACAGAAAAAAGGGTAACAAGAGTACAGAATTCTAAAGAAAGAAAGAAAAAAGGGAAAATGAGAAAAAGCCCCACTAAGAAATCAGTAGTTTATAAATTTCATATGGTCATCCTGTATGTAGTTGTTCAAGTTACAAACTTAAAGGGTACATAGTAAACATTCAAACATTCAGAATACAAAGAGTTCTGCTCTAAGACCCAAGAAATATTGAGCAATATAATCATCTATTTTACAAACCCAAACATACGTGCAGTTATATCCCTTAGAGCACTTTCTTTTCCTCTCTTTTTTACAATAGAAATTACATATGTTGTTTTTATTACTCGTAGTTCTTATTTACTTTATACACTAGAGACACAATATGCAATTTTTAAATATGGTTTTTATTTATTTCACTAATGAGGATAGCTTCAAGATGTTCCTATTTACCTATGAAGGCCTCAAGATCACCCTTTTTATAGCTGAGTAACATTCCATTGTACAAAAATGCCATATCTTTTTCATCCACTCTACAATTGATGGGCATATTTGTTGTTTACAAGATTTAGCTATCACAAATTGTGAAGCTATGAACATGGGTGCATATATATCACTCTGATATGAACTTTTCAGTTCTGTGAGGAAAATACCCAGGAGGGCAATAGCTGGATTGAATGGGGCTTCCAATCCTAGGCTTCTGAGAATTCTCCATATGGATTTCCACAGTGTTTGCACTAGTCTACATTCCCACAATCAGTGGAGCAGTGTTCCTTTTCTCCTGCAGCCTTGCAAACTTTTGTTATATCAGTTGATTTCTTGATGGCAGCTTTCTTTCCTGAGTAAGGTGGAATCTCAGTGTTGTTTTAATTTGCATTTCTCAAATGACCAGTGATGGTGAACATTTTTTCATGTATTTATTTGCCATTTGTATATCTTTCTGTGAACTATGTGTTCATCTCAGATGCCCATTTTTGGAGAGGGTGTTTGAATTTGGAGAGCTTGATTATTTTCAATTCTTTATGTTTTCTGGACACAAGTCCTTTGTCTGAGGGCTTGCTGGCAATAATTCTTTCCCACTGTATGGGTTTTCTTTTTACTCTGTTGTTCATTTCCTTTGAAGTGAAGAAACTTTTCAGTAATATGAGATCCCATTTGTTGATTCTTTGAGGTGTTTCCCATGCAATTTGCCTTTTGTTCATGAATTCTCTGCCTACCCCTATGTCTCCAAAACTTCTATATACCTTGTCTTCCAGTAGAATTAGTGTTTCTGTTCTAATATTTGTTCTTTGATCCATTAAGTTTTAGTTTTGTGCATGGTGCTATGCTTACATCTAGTTTCACTCTTCTGCATGTAGAGATCCAATTTTCCAACACCATTTATTAAAGAGACTATCCTTCTTCCAGTGGACATATTGAGCCCCTTTATCAAATATAAGGTGGCTTAGTGTCTTTGTAGTTGTACTTGCATCTCCTAATCTGTCTTTGTACTTGTGCTTGCATCTTCTAATCTGTTCCATCTGTTCAGATCTAGTTCTTTGCCATTACCAAGCTGATTTTATCACTGTGGCTTTATAGTACTGTTTCAAGTCAGGAATTGAGATACCTCCTACCTTGCTTTTGTTGCCTAGATTTGACTTTGCTATTCTACATTTTTTCTGCTTCCAAATGAATTTTAGTAGTGTTTTATCTGGATCTGTGAGGTATGTCAATGGTAGTTTGATTGGGATTGCATTAAATCTGTACAATAGTTTTGGGTGTATGGCCATTTTCACAATGTTGGTTGTTCCTAGACAAGAGCAAGGAATATACTCCCATTTTCTAATATCCTCTTCAGTCTCCTTTTTCAGTGTAGTATAATTTTCAGCATATAGGTCTTTTACATTTTTAGTTAGGTTGATTCCTATGTATTTCATTTTTTATGTTATTGCAAATGGTGATATTTCCCTAATTTCTCTCTCAGTAAGTTTTTTGTGTACAAGAATGCTATTGATTCTTGAGCATTGACTTTGTATCTAGCTACACTGCTGAACTTGGTATTAAGTCTAGTATTTTTTAATGGCATTTTTTGGTTCTTCTATATAGAGTATCATGTTGTCTGCAAATAGTGATAATTTAAATTCTTCCTTTCCTAACTTTACTCCTTTTATTTCTCTCTCTTGTCTGATTGCCCTGGCTAGTGTTTCCAGAACTATATTGAACAGCATTGGTAATAGTGGACATCTTTGTCTTGTTCCTAATTATAAAGAGAAAGATTTCAATTTTTCTCCATTTAGTATATGTTGGCTGTTGGTTTGTCATAGCTGGCCTTTATAAGGTTGAGGTACACATTTTGTATTCCAAGTTTCTGAAGGGTTTTTATCATGAACATGTGTTGGACTTTGTCAAAAGCTTTTCCTGCATCTATTGAGATGACCATGTGTTTTTTTTTGACTCTGTTGATATGGTGTATTACAATTATTGGTTTGTGTATGTTAAACCATCCCTGTATTCCTGGAATGAAACCCACTTGGTCATGATGTATAATCTTCTTGATGATTTGCTGCATTCTATTTGCTAGTATTTTGTTGAGAATCTTTGCATCAATATTTATTAGTGAGATTGGCCTACAGTTCTCTATTTTGGTTGGATCTTTCTCTGGTTTTGGTATGAGAGAAATACTTGCCTCCAGGAATGATTTAGGGAGGATTGCTTTTTTTCTCAACTTCATTGAAGAGTTTAAGATGTATTGGCATCAAATCTTCTCTAAATTTCTTGTAGATTTCAGCTGTGAATTCATCTCGACCTCAGATTTTCTTTGTTGGTATGTTTTTAATTACATTTTCAATTTCAATAGCTGATATGGAGTTGGTAAAATTTGCTATATCTTCTTGGTAGAGCTTTGGTAGTTCACATTTTTTTAGAAATATGTACATTTCCTCTGTGTTTTCTGCTCTATGAGAGTAGAGATTTTCAAAGTAGGTATTCATGATGTTTTGCATTTCCATGGGATCTGTAATAATTTCTCCCTTTTCAGTTCTTATTGCATGATTTTGGGTTTTTCTTTCTTTCTCTTCATAAGGTTAGCTAGGGGTTTGTCAATTTTGTTTATTCTCTCAAAAAACAGATTTTTGATTCTTTAATTCTTTGTACTTTTATTAGTTTCAATTGCATTAATTTCTGCTCTCATATTTACAATTTCCTCTCTTCTATGAGCTCTGGGTTTAACTTGCTCTTCTTTTTCTAGGTGCTTGAGTTGGAGCATTAGGTTGCTTATTTGTGCTAATTCTGTTTTCTTGACATGACAGTTTATTGCTATATATTTCCCTCTTAAAACCGCTTTCATTGCATTCCACAGATTACAGTATGTTGTTTCTATATTTTCTTAGAATTGTAGAAACAATTGTAGGTATTGCTTTATTTCTTCTTTAAATTCATCTGTACCCCACTGGTTGTTCAAAAGGCTTTTATTTAATTTCCATGTGTTTATTCAAGTTTTACAATTTCTTTTGTCATTAATTTCCAATTTCAGTGCACTATGGTCAGATATTATGCATGGTATGATTTCAATACATTTGCATTTACTTAAGAATGTTTTATAGGATAATATATGGTGTATTTTGGAGAATGTCCCATGTGCAGCTGAGAAGAATGTGCATTCTCATGTGGTTGAGTTGAACACTTGGTAAAGTCTACTAAGACCAATTGCGCACAAGTATGCTTCAGTTCTTTTATTTCTTTGCTGACTTTTTGTCTAGTTGATCTATCTCTTTGTGACAATGGGCTGTTAAGATCTCCTCTTATAATTCCGTTCTTATGTATTTGGTTTTTCATGTCCATTAGTATCTGTCTTATATAGTTGGGTGCTCCTGTATTTGGTGCATCTACATTTATAATTGTTAGTTCTTGAATTTTTCCACTAACAAGTATGTAGTGACCCTCTCTATCTCTTTTAATCATTTTAGATTTGAAGTTCACATTGTCTCCAAATAGAATAGTTACTCCTGCTTTTTTCTTGGTTCCTTTTCCATGGAACACTGTTTTCCATCCTTTAATCTATGAGTTTCCTTTTGGGTCAGATGTGTTTCTTGTATATAGCATATTTTGGGATCCTGTTTCTTGATCCATTCTGCCAATCTACTTCTTTTTTATATGTGAATTGAGGCCATTTATTTTTATGGATATCACTGATATATACTGCCTTGAATTTGCCATGTTATGTTCCAGCTCTTTCTTTCTGCTTTTTCCATTATTTATTTGTTTATCATACCTGGTGGTGTCTTTCAGTTCTTGTTTTGAGGATTGTGGCCATTTTTATCTCTGTCTAGAATGTCTTTCAGTACTCTTTCTAATTTTGGTTTGGTGCATATGAATTTCTTCAGTTGTTCTTTGTGATAGAAGTATCCTGTTTCTCCATTCAATTTGAATGAAAGTTTTGCTGGGTACATCAGTCTGGGTTGAAGTTTTTTCTTTCAGGGATTGAAATACCTTATTCCAAGCTCTTCTTGACTTGTGGGTTTGTGGTGAAAAGTCTGCTGTGATTCTAATGGGCTTTCCTTAATAGGTGAGTTGTGTCTTTTCTCTGACAGCTTTTAGTATTCTGTTTTTATACTTCATGTCTGAGGTCTTAATTATTATGTGTCTCAGTGTGGATTTATGTCAATTGTGATTGTTTGGTGTTCTATATGCCTCACCTATCTGCATATTAGATTGTCTCCCCATGTTTGGGATATTTTCTGCCACTATTTCTGTAAATACTTTATATATGTCATTTGCCTGGACTCCTGTATATTTGCTAATGCTCATTATTATTACATTGTTGCTCTTGGCATCAACATGAAGCTTCTGGATTGTCATTTCATGCTGCTTTGTTATTTTAAAATGTTCTATCTTTTCCTGATCACTAATTGTGATCCTGTCTTCAAGGTCCAAAATCCTATCCTCGGCTTCTTTTAGGCTGTTTTGCATGCTTTTAATAGAATTTTTGCTTGTTCAATGTCTTTTTAAGTTTGTTTCATGAATTCTAATTGTTTTCTATATTGTTCATTCAAAGTTTCAATCATTTTGCCATGCTCATGTACTTTTTTCTCTATTTCTTCTTTAGCTGCATTCAACAACTCCTTTACTAAAGTTGTTATTTCTGTCTTTACATAGGAGAGTACTTCTAATTTGATTTCCTCTATAGCCTGATGGAGTTGTTTTTTTTTTCACTCATGGTCTTTTCAGTGATTCCTGGTGTGTTACTTTTGGGGTCCTCTCTTTCAATGTCTCGTATAATTGCTTCTGGTGAACTTTATGTTTGTGACTGCATTTTACATTTTCATTTTTTCATTTTAACTCTGCCTGAGTTATCTATGTGTAGGAGGGGATCACACACATTCTTTTCAGACTCACCAAAGTCTTACATTTAGTTGGAGGGGGTTTTACTGCTAGCCCTATTTATCCTCTGTACACCTCTATTTTAGGGGAATTCTCACCACACTGATATAGTTAATCTGTTGTAGTCCAAGGTTTGATTCCTGTGACCAAATTTCCAAAGTTTTTCACACTAACTAGAGCCTGCTGAGTTCTTCTGATGTTCCATGTGAGAGGATGGGCACAGAAGAAGCATTCGATGGCATTTTTTAGTCTTGGACTGGCTTCTGAGATGTTTCACTTGGCAAGGTGCACACACAGGGAAGTTTCCAGGCAGCGTATATCTGAGGCAGGCTTCCTTGATGTTCTGGGTATGAGGGTAGGCTCTTGTTGGTGGCTCCAGGCAGCCTATGCCTGATGCAGTGTTGTTCTCAATTTCAGGGACTGTTTTCCCTTAAGTTCTGCCCACAATGCATCATAATCTAGTGCATACATATAAAGAGACATGCATGCCACAGGTTTTAGACCCTTATTCTTGCTTTTTGAACCAGGATGACTTTCCAAAGCCAAGAATGATGGCTGATGCTTGTCTTCACAGTGGCCAGGATTCTGAGCTTGCATGATCTCTGTGACTTCAAGGACTGACTGTTACATAGGGATGAAAGCAGACTGAAGTATGAAGTGGAATTGTGTCTCAAAAAATAGTGACTTAATGATGAAAGAATCCAAATCAGACACAAAATGATAGATACTTTAAGAGGTCTCTTTTATTTGAAAGAAAATGTAGATGATTTCACAGGAAACTGGAGAAAAATTACTGACACAGAATATATGGGGCCAATTTCAGAATTTGGAGATTGATTCCAAGGCACAGAATCAAAGAGGATAGAGGGAATAGCTCTTGCTTTTCTTTCAAAGAGAAAGATGGTGACAGGATATAATATTGGGCTACATAATCCCAAATAGTTGGAGGAAAGGACTAGTGACATTCTTGTAATACAGAAACAATGAGTTCTTAAAATGATGGATAACTTAAATATCATGAGTTCATCAATACACAGATCACAAATGTATTAAAATATCACCAAGCAACTCATGAAGGCATACAATCCTTTTAGCTGGTTTAAAAATTAAAATTTGGGCAATTCACTTTCCCTGCACATTCTGTCTCTTAGAATTTTTTCCTCCCTATAAATTGTCCATTTTCTTAAATGTTGTTCATCCTAGAATTCAGTTCTCATTTTTGTAGGACAGGAACTTGGAGTTACAGACATCTAACAGGTTGAGTTATATTCTGTTTATATTATTTGGATGTCATATATTTAAGAAGTGTACCATTTGGAGGTCTTCCACAAGATAAGTGGAAGTAGGTAACAGTTTGTTACTTTTTCATAAATTCTAGATTATGATGTATGTCAGTAATCAAAATTGTTATGTTTCAATGATTTATGTAATCTCTTGTTTGTAAATGCTCACAAAATTTTATGTAATATCTTGCTAACAAATGCTTATGTACTTTTGTTACAATTATGATCAATTTAAATTGAGACCATAGGAATGTCATACAGCTTCTTTAATGGGACATTTTATTCCTGTTTTGCATTTGTAGCATGTGAACATAGGTAATAAATTTCCTAGTGTTCATTGTTTGATTTGACTGATTTGGTTTGATATCTAACCAACTCCAGGGAAGGTAATGTTTAGAGTTCTCCCTGGTATATTTTGATATCAAATGCTATAAAATGTTCTTTTTCTGAAATCTAGTTCATTGTTAGTAATCATACATATCTATTAATAAATAATGAGACTCTAACTTCCAAGTAAAAGTCCATAGATTGGCAAGCAGAGTTAAGATTGGGGGACTGATTTCACTGAGACAGAGTGCACATCATAATCTTCTGCTTTCTGGGGGACAAGTCAAGTGTGTTCTGCATTAGTTCCCTTTCTTATCTGATCTACTGTGAGAAGGCAGTCAATCTCTTGAGACTCTCCATCCTCAACTTTCCAGGTTGAAACCAATGACTCCCACAGCCAAGTAGTTTAAATAACTTGCTGTGACCATCAAACAAAAGTGATGTATATTGGCAAAACTGATGCCATCTTGAGTCCTGCATTTAAATTGTGCCATGTGTTTCACATAGGGAATGGAAAATTACTCAGAGTACAATCCCATGATAAAAGCAGAATGAGCTGAACCCACAGGAAAAAAATCAAACTTCTCAACAAAGAAGAAGGAAAAAGTGTCAAACAAAAATTAATGTAAGAGTCTATTGAATTGTTTCCAATAGCATGTCTTTTTGTGGTTCTCTGTTTTATTTTTATTTTATTTTATTTTATTTTAAAGATGGTAAAATTAAACACAATGAAATGTAACAATGCAACATAAGAAAGCAATGTAAGTGACAGATTTCAAAGCAAGACAACCAGAGAATTTCACCATGTGTCATACTGCTTCTTGTTTCCTTCCAAATAGTTGTCCATATCTTCACATACAGTGAACTCATATAAAACAAAATAGTATTAAACTAGTCAGAACAGGATGATGAAGGCATTTTAGATCTTCAACACCAGACAATAGGGAAGTCAACAATGGCTGCCATAATGTTTCTCATTCTCTTCAAAATAGCTGTCCATACTACATGTATGTTAAAATTAAATAAAACAAAACAGACTAAAATCACTATGAGAAGAGAGTAATAGTATTGCTGAACTTCATATCATGATGCTACAGAATAAGCCCTGGGTAATATAGTGTCTCTTTTACTTCAAAGAAGTTGTGCATTTCATCATGAATTATATAATTAGTTCTCATTAACTGTTTAGAAGTTCTATGCATGCATGAGTCTCTACATGTATATCTACCCTTTCTCTATTACAGGGCAAAGAAAAACAAATTCCTAGAAACACATGGAAAAAAAAGGCATATAAAACCACAGTACAAGGTGACCTACAATGGTTACTATGTCTCTTTTTATCTTCAATACAATTTTCTATATCATCAAGCAAAGTATAAATGAACATAGGAGAACATAACCATATTAACAAAAACAAAACATTGGAGACATTATAAGACTTCAAAAGCAGGTAATAGTCAAACCAGAGAGGGCATACTAGTGAAACTTTTCATCTTCATAGTAGTTGCCTATCCTCTCAGATTCAATAGTATCAATCATAACACATTCCAATAAAGTCAATCAAGACAAAACAGCAATCTAACAACCCAGATTCAAATAAGGTCAGTCATAATAAGACAGTGTGAGTTATACAGGGCTTCAGATTAATTTAATAGGAAATTAAGGATGTTACCATTATATACCCTGCTACTTTGGGGATATCTGTCTTTGTCCTCAGTGTAGTACAAATAGATAAAATGGAACAGAATATAATCAAACTAAACAAAGCAGTGAGAATAATGTGAATTTTAAATCTTGATACACTACTAACAATATCTTCTGCCTTCCTTTTTTAGACAGTTCCTCCCCTTTCACTTTTACAGGGTGCATTGCACATTTTTGGTCCATCTAACTCCTTTAGTTTTTTGAATGGGGACTTAAGCTATTTACCTGAGAGGTTCTGAACCTTCTTAACCCTGGGCTTGATCTTAAGTTATATTCCTTTACCTACAAATGCCTCAAAATTTTCCTTCATTATAGCTTAGTAGTTCTCTACTGCACAAAAGTATTTACAACCTATCTGTAGATGCTGGATGAATTGCCTTTATTTCTCTATGGTTACTGTCACATAGAACATTGTTTTCTCATATTTAACTATTGGTCCATAAACCCTCTTTCAGATTAAATATATTTCCTTAAAGAGCATCTCAATGGACACTATCTTCTGATCTACTTTGCCTGTGTTTCTTTTTATTAGTGTATCGAGGCCTTCTATGTTAGAGATTATAGCCAAACTTTTCTGCCTCATTTCTACTATGCTATTTTTCTACCATTGGTTGTCTGCTTTTCTCCTTCATTCCACTGTCTGCACCATTTATTGGGGCCTCTCTGCTACTGTTCCTGAAATTCTGTTTATTTTTCTCTCTCTCTAGAATGTTCTTCAGTATTTTTTCTAGGGTTGGATTAGTGGCTATGAACACCCCCAACTCCTCTTTGTCATGGAAGTATCTTGTTTCTCCATTAATTCTGAGAGACAGTTTTTGCAGGTACATCAATCTGGGTTGGGGGTTATTTTCTTTAAGTTCTTGCAGTAGATCATTTCAAGCTTGTCTTGATTTAATGGATTGTGTCAAGAAGTCTGTTGAGATTCTGATGGATTTTCCTTTATAGGTGATCTTTTTCTTTTCTCTAAGGGCTTTTAATATTCTGTTCTTGTGATGAATTTCTGGGATCTTATTATATGTGTGGGTATAGCTCTGTTTTGGTTATAGATGGCTGGAATTCTGTACACCTTATACATCTGAATATCGTTTCTTTTTTCTATGCTTGGTAAGTTTTCCTTAATTGTTTCTCTGAATAACCTTTGTATTTCCTTTGTGTTTACCCTGCTTCTTCACTCACATTTTTTATTCTTAAGTTATAGATACTCTTGTCATCTTCTGGCCTTTGTAGGTACTTCCTATTTCCTTGTTATTTTTAAAAGATCTTTCCTTTCACAATCACAGATTTCAAACCTATCTCCAAGTGTTGTTAAACTACCTCTAGTTTATTTCAGGCAATTTTGCCAGCTTTCAATGGAATTTTTAATTTCCTGGTAATCTTTTTGAATCTGTTTCATGTATTCTAGGGTTTTTTCGTATTCTTCAAATGTTTCACTCCTATTTTTGTGTATTCTTCCATTCTTCCATCTGTGTCATTTGGAGAGGTGCTCAGCATTTCTTTTATTAATATTCTTATGTCTTGCTTTACTTGTATTAAATATTTCAGTTTGAACTCATCTATGATGTCACAGAGATATTTCTTTATATCAGCTGATGTCATGCCTCATATTGCATGTTTGCTGCCCTCATTCTCTTCACTGTTTATCTCTCTTGGAATGATATTTCCTGGCTTTGGTGCTAGAGGCTTTTTCCCATTTCTCTCTCTTGCCATGTTTCTGGTTTCTTCCATACAGGTGTATGGTGGAGTTCCCAGCCCCTTTCCTTTAGGTTATGGTTCCTGCGAAGCATTCTAGCTTGGGATTTCTGCCCTCTCCAGTTTGCTGTTGGTCATTGAGGTGCAAGCAGGGGTGGTCTAGGCTGGTCCCTCCCCTCTGAACAGGTCAAGCAGCAGTGGCTTTCACCATGTTAGGTTTTACTGCACAGACAGAGCCAGTTCAGGACAACTTTGGGGACAATTTTTTCCCTGGCTATTGGATCCCATCCAGAGGCTTGACCAAGCCCAAGTAGACCCCACAAATCTGCTCTGAGTAGGGAGCAATCAACTGAGGTCATTGCCATTATTATTCAGGCCTGACCTGCTCAATACCAATATGTATTCCAGTCAGTCACGCTTTTCCATGAGAGGGTCAAATTTCAAGCACTCACCAAGGGTTTGTGCAGGTCTCCACACTGGCTTTGTTCTCTGTTGGGCTCACCAATCACTGACTTCACTGTGACTATGGCTCAGGGGCCAAGAACACTGTGACTGTGATTCCAAGTGTCTCCAGGAAGAGTGCCACAACTACAAGTCTGACTTGCTCTAATGGAGGTGCCATGACCATGAGTTTGACCAGCTCCTTTACCTTTACTTTCTCTCTGGGTCAAGAGAAGACCTCCATCTGGTGTTCTCCAGGATGTTTTATTCTGGTATCTGTGCTGTTTCTCTGAGAGAGGCTCCCTGTTTTGCTGCTGAGTGATGTACCTTTTTTAGCTCCTCCCTGGTTTTCTGTTTTAAACACTTTGTAACTTTCCAATTGAGGGCCATTCAGTGAGAATCTAAAATGGGCCCATGTGAGTGGGTGCTGAGCTCAGCTAAATAGGCTCCAAATTTATGAATTTGGCTGCTTGGATTCTTATATTATTACCAAACCCACTTCAAAATGCCTCCATTTCTCTCATATTATTTCTAATCACTTTTTTTCCATTTCATCCATTCTTTTTTGTTGTAACCATGTGAGATTAGATAAAAAGTGTAAATTTCTCAAACATTTGCTCCTTCCTAAAAATTAAACTAAGCCCATAAAAAAATACCACTTATTAATACCAAAGACAGGGAATTAATCTTAGATAAGGTATATGTATCTCTTCTATGATTCAGATTAGATGTCAGAATTTTTGTTTTCTAGAAAACACCCATAAAAGCTATATCTTGATTTAGCATGGGCAAAAATTTCCCTAAGGAGAATGATCCAGAGGCGCTTTGGAAACTACTGACTTGCAGATTAAATCAGAAGAATCAGATGCCAATGCACCACACTTAGGGGACCAAAGCATAGTTACCCTAGGGGAAGATAATCTATGTTCCTTCTCCCTCATAGATCTAGTTATCATTTATGTGTATAATAAACTTCAACAATAATTTATGGACTGAAACTTTAAATGTAAATTTATGAAGCGCTATAGAAAAATATTTGCTCAGGCTTTTATCAATCCCTGGTAGAAATCTGGTAAGCAGTGCTTACTCTGCTAACTTGTTCAACACTTTAGAGAAGTTACCACTCTTAGAGCAGAGTACAGCTTTCTCTAGCATTTTCAGGTGGTCCTCCACTGAAGCCAATGCCCAATGGAATTTTGATGAGTCAGACACCTGGATTACTTTCTGTACACAGATTTCTTTTCATGTGGGATGAAATAACTGAGCAAGTAACTAATGTGTCATGGCCAGGACTGCTCTCTGGCACATACATAAAGATTCTTCAGAAGAAACTGTCTCCCAGTTACATAAAAGTTTCCACTTATCTATTGTACATGTGTCTCTTTACTACTAAATTGGAAACTCCACATTGTTTCCAAATTGTTAGTTATGAACTTTAAATCCACCTTATCATTAGACTGTCCATCTTCCATACATGTGGCCTACTGCTTTGAACAACTGTTTGCATTTTTTGGAGGAGGAAAACAGCTACCAGGGAATTGATTTATATATGATTATGACATATGTTGATTAAGAGAAAGAAATATTTTAGTCAGCCATTTACCTTTCATGTGCATGAGGAAGACAAATAAATTTGGTTTTATTCATATGTAAGTTGTGATTATTAGGTGATGGCTATAAATTTAACCAGTATGCTTCAGAGATATACAAATTTTATCATGGACTTAAAATGTGTAGCTTTGTCTTACAGGCACAAAACAATGCTTACTTGATTAGGCATATTACAGAAATGTTTTAGAGATTTTTCACCCTAAATCCCATAGTAGGATTTTTCTCCAAAACATTTTTACCTTTTTGTCTCAAGACATGACCTCCTTTTATTCTGGGTATTGTTCCAACTATACTTAACTCACTTTTTTTTGATTTTCCCATCTTTCAAAGAAATAGAAAAATTTAAGCTAATGCTAAATAATTCTTCCTTCTTTAAACATGATGTTATGACTGTGATCAAAAATAACTTATCCTTATGAAAATACTTGTGGGAATAAGTACATAAGATTCTTGAAAAGGAAAAATTACACACCATTTTGAACATAGATGGGCTTGTCAGATCTTAAACTCTGTGTTCTTTTGGATGGTGTCCACCTGCTCTGGAGTGGAATCTCCTTAAGGCATGATTTAAGCATATAAAAATCAAAACGAAATTAATGCAAATTCCTGACATTCATTCCACTTAAAAATGATGAATTCAAGCTCAAAATATCTTACTCTTTTGGAATATATTCTTAAACAATGAAAAATATTTTTCCTTCATTGTTGAAAAAGTGACTTTTGAGTGTCAATGTTATAACCTGGTGGTACAAGAGCTTGCCTGGAAAGCACAAGGTCATGAGTTGAATCACTGGTAACAAAAAAGTGCCATTTGATATTTCCTGAACCTGCAAAGAAACAACATGTATTATAGAGCTCAGATGTAATACACAGAGAATTAGTAATTATGCTGCTCTATGATCATATTATAGAGAAGTTGACAGGGGATCAGAATTGACTTATGCTCAAATTTTCTTTCTAAAGAAGTAATTATTATTTGTGCTCATAATATAATTATGTCATATGAAATTGCCTAACTTCATGAGTCTCTTTCTTTCTGACTGATCTAAAACACATTAAACTTAACCCAGTAAAGTTTTCAGATGACACTGATAAGTACATTATAGTCTTTAGATGACTTGCTCAGACCTATGGGCTAGATTGGAAAGATGTAATATTAAGTCAAACATTGACTTGTAATGAGAGACAGGTAGAATTACAAGCTACTATTATATCTGGGATGAATATGAGATCGTTTAGTTGAGAAGACCAGAAGATAGGCAGCCAGGGAAATAAGGAGTTCCCACTCAAGCCCAAGCAGTAACTTTCTAAGACAATTGTTTGGCTAACAGCTGAATGAGACATCAAAATAGGAGACATTTTCATGTACACATACTTTAATGTCTAAAATGAAGAACTTCAATCATTTTAATGTTGTCATATATTTAGCAATAATATTATATTACACAAAAAATAAAAACCCCTTTTCTTTCTTAGAATGTTACAAGAGGCATTGGAAAAATTTATGTTCATAGCTCCATCCAAACAAGAATATACATGGGAATAAATCTAACAAAGTGAATGACTTCTTCTTGAAAAGTGCTGCTTTGTTAAAGATTGAATAGAATATTAGGAAATGTATTGATATCCTTTATTCTTGTGAAAGAATGAATATTGTTAAAATGGTCATGCTTCCAGAGTTATTATAGAGCCATAACAAAATTGTAGTAGCATATCTAACAGAATTAGAGAAAAATATTCTAAAGTTTATTTGGAACCAGAAGACACATGGAATACCAGACACATTTCTGAGTACAAACACAAGCAAGGGACATCACAATCTCTGACTTGAAATTGGACTGTAAAGCTACTGAGATTAAAAAAAATCACCTTGCTCCTGGGAAAGAAGATGAAGATGACCCACTAAACAGTGGAATAAATTGGAATATAAAGAAACATCTAAAGCATACTCAGTCAACTTATCTTTGAAAATTGAACCAAACACTTTCACTAGAAAAATGATGACCTCATAAATGCTGTTTGAAAATCTGGCATCCCCATACCAAATGTTAAAACTAGACCCATGATTTTCTCCATGCACTAAACTATAATGGAAGTAGATCAAAGATATAATTACTAAAAACTAAACATTAAGTGTGCAGGATGATAGAGTAAGAAGTCTTGATGAGATTCATAGAGGCTGATTTTATGAACAAAAACTCAATTGCACAGAAAACAGTTCAAAGTATCAACAACTGTGGCCTTTCACTAAAATGTTTTTGCACTGCAAGCGAGGCTACTCATAGGATGAAGAAACAACACATAGTGTGCGAACAAACATTTGCCAGCATTTTATCAGGGAAAGAACTAATAACTAGAATATATAAAGAAATGAAATAAAAACCAGATCTCCTAAATTTAAAGCTTTAATCTATAAATGTGTATCTTAAATGAGAAATTTTTCAGATGAGAAAAGTTAAATGCCTAATTATATATATAAAAAAGGTGTAACATCTCTTGTCATTGGAGAAACACAAATAACAGAATGCTGATTTTCCATATCACTCCTGAGAAATACATGTTATCAAGAAATCAATCAAGAGCAAGTTTGGAGGTTCTATGTAGAAAAAGTAAGCCTTCTACACTATAGGTGGGAGGGTAGATTGGTGCAACCATTGTCAAAATCACTCCGGAAGTTTTTCAGAAAATTAAAATTATGAACTGCTTTTCTCTTTATAGTTCCATCTTGGTGAGATTTTTCATCCTTTGCTAGGATGAATAAATCCCCTTCCTCACCCTGAAGCAGTTTGAGAAGATTGACAGTGTAGCATTTTACAGAATTTAGTATGGAGTCAAATTTGACAGATGAGATATAATGGAAGAACTAAGATATGTAAAAAGCAGACAAGCAAAATTCATCCTTTGGAAAGTCAAAACTATACTTGCAAAACATGAACCCATTTTTACTTTTTCCTCTACTTGAGGAGCAGAATAAGCAGTGAAAATTCCCATTTACACAGAAGATTGTTTAGCCATCCATTTCTTACCAGCAAATGAACTACTCTCCTGTAAATAGATCAGTGCTTACCTATGGAACATGATTTCCTCATTGAATGAAACTTTCAGTATCTTACTATGAATGGACAATTCTACCCAACCACACAAATGAAGGAAACTATACATGGTCAAATTTCATATTTCCACTGCCCAAAATACATTATTTTTCCCAGTTCCAAATTTCAGTAGAGCTCACACTTTTGTATTTCAGTCCTCAGTAAGTATTAAAATTTCAGCCTAATAAACACTTTCTGTGTCTCTTATTCACATGTTCTCAAAATTCTCCTTTTATGAAAGGATTCAGTAAACCTCCACACATTCTAGTTGCATGACAAATGAAGGTCTTCTCTGACCCAGTTTTGTAAGAAGACAATTGGAGATGAGATCAAAGGCCAAGAGAGAAGACAGTGAAAAAGAGGGGTAATGAATATAATTACAGTATATTATATGTAATATATATCAACAGAATCTTAGAAAAAAACACATAGTGATCTCAATAGATGCACAAAAACATTTCAAATAAACCCAACACATATTTATGATAAGTTTCTTACAACATTAGAACAGGTGGTTTTCATCTCAATCTGATTAATCCATTTGTGATATCAAACACAAAATATCAATCTCACTGGTCCCAGAAATTAAAATACTCACTCTGAAATCAGAGACAAGACAAAGATACCCATAACCATCAATTCTGTTCAATGTATTTCTGGAAATATTAGCCAGATCAGTTCAGCAAGAAAAAATTAAAGCAAAAAGATAAGAAAATGTAACATAGCGATACATAACACAATAAGAATACTAAAATTAAAAGTAAATTATAATTATTTGCTGATGACATGATACTCTCCTAGACATAATGCTTTACCTATAACATCCTCAAAATTCCAACAAAGGAATTCTATGCATAAGAATCAGATTTAGTCATGTAGCTGGATGCAAAGTAAATACTAAAAAACTCAATAGAATTCCTGTACAAACATAACAAATTCAGTAAGAGAACAATAAGTGAAAAATTTATTTTTACAAAGTATGGAAAGATGAAATATATAAGAATGCAACAAAAGATGCAAAAGAGCTCTACAAAGGAAATCTAGAGGAACTGAGAACTATAGTGCTCTGAAAAGGGAAATCTAAAAGATATAAGAAAATGAAAAATATTGCTTGCTCATGGCAAGAATTAAAAATATAATGAAATTTGTCACATTTTCAAAAGCCTTATATGGATTTAATGCAAATTCAATTATGGTACAATTAGAATGACTTCTGAAAACAGAGAAAATTTCCCAAAATTTATTAAGACTAGAAAGGGTATAGAATACCAAAGACAGTTCTAGGCACCAAAGATTTGACATCACAAGCTCAGACTTGAAATTATAACACGGAGCTACTGGGACAAAAAAACTTGAGTACTGAGAGAGAGAGAGAGAGAGAGAGAGAGAGAGAGAGAGAGAGAGAGAAAGAAAGAGAGAGCTCAGAGTGCTCAGAATCAGTGGAGCAGATTAGAAAATGCAGAAATGACTCCAGTAACCCTCAAGAAGTTTAATGTTTTATAAAAGATATAAACACATTCTCTGGAAGAAATGTAGACTGTTTAATAAATGGTTCTTGAACAACTTGATTTTCACAAGTGAAACATTAAAGTAGACCCATGTGTGTCACCATGCACTAAACGAACCTAAAAATGAATCCCAAATATAAATATTAGGAAAATCTAATTATTGAAATAGAAACACAAAATCTGTTGGAAGGGGAGATAGTTAGAACAGTTGAGGAACAAGTGTAGGCAAGGTCTTTATGAGTAAAACCAAGATAACACATAAAAATCACAAAAGATCAACAGGTGGAATCTCATCTTATTGCAAAGATTTCGTTCAATGAAATAAATTACCAACAGGGTGAGAAACACCTACCAAGTGGGAAAATATTCTTGGATTTTTATTCTTAGACATAGGACAAATATCTGGAACTTATATAGAACTGGAGAAAATCAGAACCTCCAAATTTAAAGACTGAATCTAAAAATGGGCATCTCAGATGAATTCACTCCTCTCAGGTGAAGAAGTGCAAGTGACAAATTAATATATGGAAAAAGTTCAACATACTGGTCTTTCAAGAGATGCAATTTAAAACAAATTATTCCACCTCATTGTAGAAAAATGGCTATTATCAAGAAAACAACCAATAAAAATTGCCAATATGAATGTGTGGGAAAAAAAAACACTTCTTCACTGTTGATGGAAGTGTAAACAGACACACAACTTCAGAAATCAATGCAGAGATTCCTTAAAAAAACAATCCAGTAATACTGGGCCCATATGTTACAACTATTCCCCTCCTTTGTATTTTCAAAATAGAATTTAATACACTTTACCACAGTGGTGTAAGTGTACCCATGTTTATAAGACAACATTTTGTAATGCCTAAATCTTGGAAACAACTCAAATTCCCCCATGATTTTTGTACAGTGGTATAATTCTCTGCCAGTAAGTATAAACTTCAGACAATTATAGCTAAAGAATGGCCCTATAGAATTATCTTCAGTGAAATAAACTGCATAAACTTGTAATTATATCATATTGTATCAACAGTGTGAAAATTACAAAGTGTAAATAGAAAGTAAATGCAACATAGATATATTGAAATAGTAGCATTTGTTTGAAAACAAAGAGTAATTAGGGGAGAGAGTGTAAAATTGGAAGGGAACAATGAGAAAAGAAGGAAAAAACAGGAAAACTTTGAAAATATGGAGGTAAAGAGAGATCACAGAAAGTAAAAGAGAATGCCAAAAAGAGTTATCAAGAAGAATCATTTACAGGTACAATTTACCTGTGATGAATGTGAATATTAAGTATATCAGCATTGTAAATATAAACATACTACTACTAAGAACATATGTCCCATCAAAATCACAGTATATTAGATACAATCTTTGGTACACCAAAATGAAGCACACTGTTCTATGTAATTTACATGAACATATAAATTGTGAAACAATGTATTAATTACATTAATATATTCATGTAGCTATCTACATAGCAAAGGTTAAAATTCCAGTTGTTTTGAGTTATCAGAAAAAGGCCAGCTAAAAAGAAATCTTTTTATTTATTTAAATAACCCCCACACACATATTTCACAATGAAATGCCAAATACTCTATTGACAAAATTCCAATTTGAATTCAGCATTGTAAATAAAATGATTGGAGGACTGACATCAATAGATTACCACCAAAATTTCCATTGCATCTTCAGGTCTATAATCTTTGATCTCCTCTCATCCTGAGTCATGTCTGGACCTGAGTTTTATTTCTACCCTAAGATAGGCTGACCTTAGAGGAAGACCGCCCCTGGTCCAGGAGCTCGTATTGCCATGTTCCATCAACACCTATGGCCTTCAGCCTTCTGTCTTTGTGTTTCTTTTGTGTGCATTTTTGCATAATTATTTAGGAACAATACACATTTTGCCTACTTTTTAGGTAAAGCACATGTTCAATTTATCTTCAAATTTCTGTATTATTTCCATTCAATCATGTCCTACCTCAGTCAACATTCATGTTTGTGAAACAAGTTTAAAAAGCACTCCATGCAAACAGCCTCCATATTCTCTGGAAACCCTGTTAGGTATATTACATATGTCCTTGTGAAGATGACCTGGAAAAATTAGATTTTTGGAACATATTGAAAAATGTGTATAAATAAACATCTACAATGGTACTAAATACAGAAACTGACATAGTAAACACGGTGTAATCAGCATCCTGTAAATGTGTTGTATTTCTCTGCATATTTCATCCTGCCTTGCACTTAACTTGTTGGGTTGTGACATCACGTGATAGCTATCTGATGAAACTGAGATCCATGATGCATCCAAGTAACATTAAATTTATGCTAATGAGAATGAATCATAGTTTTGACTTGGTCAACAATTATTTCTCAATTTTATTTTAATAACATAAGATCTCGCTGAAATACCACTGTGGAACATGTACCTAGAGGGAGACTAGGAGAGTTTAGCAGTACCATGACCCAAAGAATGGACAGAAAGGGGAAAAAGTGGTATATTATAATCCTTGCATGAAACATTTGTTGGTAAACCTAATGCTACAACCTGAGCATGGTGGTCATGCCTGTAACCCCAGGACTTGTACAGTTAAGGCAGGAGGATTTCTGCAAGTACAAGATCAGCCTGGACTACAAAGTGAGCCCAAACTTCATAGCAAGACCATTTCAAAGACAAAAAAGAGAAATCAAATGCTACAATTCTCTTGCATTAATTCATTCACTTGTGATTATCACCTTATTTATTGTACACTGGTGACTTCCTTCCTGGTGTCATGATATGACATCATTTCTATAACTCATTATTATTATTCTTGAAATCATATTTCATGCATGTTATTTTGAACTCTAGGAACGAGTGTGAAATCCTGATTCATTTACATATTTAGGATTCTGCTATTTAAAAATGACTAACCATATAAGAGGGAAGGTGTCTACATTTTTTTAAAAGTACATGATATGTAATAGGCAGTAGGAGCATACATCTTTCAAAAGTGGAGATGAGCAATTAATAGAGGAAAAACATAAATAGGGCATGTTTGGAAACAATAAAGAACTCAGAAATATTATACACATTGATGCCTTCCAAGGATGAATATTTACATTATGTACTAGAAACAGGCACTAATACAATTACACATAATTAAAATTTGCTTTTTCTTTGTGATTATATTATCATAAACATACATACATACATACATACATATATGCATATCATATAATCTGATGAACCCTTCTGAATGTGCTTGTGTAGATCCTTCTAGAAAAAAATTGACACATATCCAAGTGAAAAGAATGTTTGTGAGAAAAATGTGCCATTTATGAAGACAATTATCGATGGATCAATAATGTGAGGGAAATTCTTCAGAATCCTTGAATTATCTTTTAAAAGCATGATTTTTTAAATAATAAGACTACAGGAAAGTAGATCAGGTAGTTATGTGTGATACTGAAACACAAAATTCATGTGCTTAGGGATGTCTCCATCTTGAAATGTGATCACTGGAACATCGATGAATATGCATTGATATTAATTTTTATGGTATTTCTACAGGTCTCTACTACATGAGTAATTTGTAAAGAATTTTCAAAATAGTCCCTTACATATGTACAATTTCTCCTATAGTGCTGAATTTCACATATTTGACCACACCCATGTATCCTGAGTGCTTTCTCACATCACACACACACAGGCTTTGGCCACAATGTGACAGCATTTTGTAGGTTAGCATCTAGGTCAATGGAAACATTTTCTCAACACATCCTTTTCACACAGTTACTCCCCAGTGTGTGGGAAATTTAGAATTTATAAAATGAAAAATTTTCAAGAAATCCTTCTCACACTGACTGCATACCCATATTTTCTCCCTTGTGTTCATGGTTGCCTTATGTGATGGAATATTTTGGGCACTGAATGAATTGCTCCATTGTTGGAATGCATAGGGTTACTTTCCTGTGTGAATTCTTTCATGTCTCTACCATCGCTGGTGATGGAAACATTTGCTGCATTGTTTACATGCATACAGATTCTCCCCCTTTTGTGTTCTTTCATGTGTTTGTCAGTGGCTGTGTGAACTGAATGCTTTCCCAAATTGCTTACCCCCATCGGGTTTCTTCCCATCATGAATTTTTTGATGTATTTGCAAGCTATGGTTTTGGCTGGTAGATTTTCCACATTGAGAGCATACATAAGGTTTATCCTCTGTAGGACCTTCTATGACTAGAAAATGTGGATTATCAGCAGAGCTTTTTAAATGTCTTACATAAGGTTTCTCCCATGTGTGAACAATTTTATGCTAAAGCTTACAACATTGACTGAAAGATTTTCCACTTTGTTCTCCTACATAGGTTTTCTCCACAGTGTGAGTTTTATTATGTGTTTTATAACCTGTTTGTGTACTGAACATTCTTCCACATTTCTTGCATAAATAAGATTTCTCCCTAATTTAAGTTCATTCTTGTTTCTGACAGTGACTGTCTGTTTTTGCTTTTGGGATGATATATCTTATCATAACAATCACTACATAGACACAGGCCAAGAATACAAGCACACTTCTGAACTTTATGTGTAGATCATTCTCAATGAAGTGATACAGGAGTTACACAATCTGGTGGGAAAAATGGTCATGTGATAAGTGTGTGTCAACCAACATAAAGAACATTGGTGGATTAAAAAATGGGAAAAAGTTTCAACATAATTAAATTTTCTTTAAAAACTAATTTTTAATTAAGACTACAAACAATTAGATCAGATGTTTGTGTGTGATTTATAAAAAATGAAACAAAACATTTTAGGACATCTCTATATTTGAGGGTGTTTTAAAAAAATGTATGACAATCTATAGACAGTTATAATTTTGCATTATTTTTATTGGTCTCCTCTACATGAAAAATTTTGAAAGTATTTTCAGGGTAGTCACTTACATATGTATGATTGCACTTAACTGTGATTATTTTCACAAGTTTGACAGCAACCATGAATACTGAATGATTTCCCATATTGCTTACATAGGCTTTTGACACAATATGACATCACTCAGAAAGTTAGCACCTCTGTCAGATGAATTTTACCAAATATTTCTTACATGCAGTTACTCCTCAGTTTGAAGAGAACTTTATGTTTGTAAAAGGGAAACACTGCAGCATATCTTTTCCACACTACCTACATACATAGTGTTTCTTCCTTGCATGCATTATTCATCTATTAGTTGGCATTTTTATGCACTAAATGCTATCCACCATTGTTCAAAGGCATAGAATTACTACACAAAATGAGATCTTTCATGTACGGACATTCTCTGTAGTTGTGGAAAGATTTTCTACATTTCTTACATTCAAATGTTTTTTTCCCAGTGTTGGATCTTTTGTTTATAAAATGAGAACTTATCAAGAAATAAATTTACCCATTTCTCATCTAGATAGGGTTTTTCTACAGAGTGAATTTTTTATATACACAAAAGCTACTACTATACCTGAAAAACATCCCAAATTGCTTACATAGATAGTAGCCTTTGTTTTCAGCATTTATGCATACTGAATGCCTTGTAACATTGTTTGTATCCATAGAAGTTCTACCCATTGTGAGTTCTTTTATGAATAATAAGGTTACCGTTTTGACTGAAAGATTTCCCACATTGCTTACATACATATGGTTTCTCCCCAGTGTGAATTCTTTCATGTATAATAAGCTGACCACTTTGAATAGAAGATTTCTCACACCACTTACATACAAAGGGTTTCTCCCCAGAGTGAATTCTATTATGTGCTTTACAATTAGAGGCTGTATTGAATGCTTTCCCACATTTGTTGCATACATAGTGTTTCTCCCCAGTGTGGGTTCTATCATGTATTTTACAATC
Organism: Hydrochoerus hydrochaeris; assembly: GCA_004027455.1. Classification (NCBI taxonomy): domain Eukaryota; kingdom Metazoa; phylum Chordata; class Mammalia; order Rodentia; family Hydrochaeridae; genus Hydrochoerus; species Hydrochoerus hydrochaeris. The sequence continues at coordinate 12,286 of PVLA01007589.1, read as the reverse complement.
TGAGGCTCTCATGAATGCTTTCCCACACTTGTTGCATACATATGGTTTCTATGCAGTGTGAGTTCTATCATGCATGTTACAATCTGAGGCTCTCATGAATGCTTTCTCACATTTGCTGCATACATAGGGTTTCTACCCTTTGTGAATACTTTCATGTGTAACAAGATTATATTTTTGCCTGAAAGACTTTCCACATTGTTTGCATATGTAGGTTTTCTCCCCTGTGTGAATTTTTTCATGTACTTTACAACCAGAGTTTGAACTGAATGCTTTCCCACATTTGTTGCATACATAGGGTTTCTCCCCAGTGTGAATTCTTTCATGTATTTTAAAATTAGAGGCTACACTGAACGCTTTCCCACATTTGTTACATACATAGTGTTTTTCCCCAGTGTGAATTCTTTCATGTATTTTAAAATTAGAGGCTATATTGAATGCTTTCCCACATTTGTTGCAAACAAAAGGTTTCTCCCCAGTGTGAGTTCTATCATGTGTTTTACAATCTGAGGCTCTCATGAATGCTTTCCCACATTTGTTGCATACATAGGATTTTCCCCTTTGTGAATTCTTTCATGTGTAACAAGATTACACTTTTGCCTGAAAGACTTTCCACATTGTTTGCATATGTAGTGTTTCTCCCCAGTATGAATTCTTTCATGTAATTTAAAACCAGTTTGAACTGAATGCTTACCCACATTTGTTGCATACATAGGGTTTCTCCCCAGTGTGAGTTCTATCATGTATTTTATAATGTGCAGCCCTGTTGAATGCTTTCCCACACTTGTTGCATACATAGGGTTTCTCCCCAGTGTGAATTCTTTCATGTATTTTAAAATTAGAGGCTACACTGAATGCTTTCCCACATTTGTTGCATACATAGGGTTTTTCCCCAGTGTGAATTCTTTCATGTATTTTAAAATTAGAGGCTATATTGAATGCTTTCCCACATTTGTTGCAAACAAAATTTTCTCCCCAGTGTGAGTTCTATCATGTATTTTACAATCTGAGGCTCTCATGAATGCTTTCCCACATTTGTTGCATACATAGGGATTTCCCCCTTTGTGAATTCTTTCATGTGTAACAAGATTACACTTTTGCCTGAAAGACTTTCCACATTGTTTGCATATGTAGGGTTTCTCCCCAGTGTGAATTCTTTCATGTACTTTACAACCAGAGTTTGAACTGAATGCTTCCCCACATTTGTTGCATACATAGGGTTTCTCCCCAGTGTGAGTTCTATCATGTATTTTACAATGTGCAGCCCTGATGAATGCTTTCCCACACTTGTTGCATACAAAGCATTTCTCCCCAGTGTGAGTTCTATCATGTCTTTTGTAATCTGAGGCTCTCATGAATGCTTCCTCACATTTGTTGCTTACATAGCATTTCTCCCCAGTGTGTATCCTTTTATATCTTTGACACCTATTGCGGGTACTCAATGTTTTTCCACATTTTTTGCATTGTTATGTTTGCTTTCCCGTGTGAGGTTTTTTATGTTTTTTAAAGGACTTACTGTGAGAGAATGCTTTTGCACATTTCTCAGTTATATAGTGTTTTTCTTCATCGTAATTTTTAACATCTTTTTCAATATGGTTTAAAGAACCAGAAATATTCTCACAGTTTGTTTTTACATATGAATTCCCAGAACTGAGAGTTCTTTCATGGATATGAACACTATTAGGTATTGTGTAGGCTTTCACAATTTTCTTACCTACAAGGTTTTTCTGACCAATGTGAGTTTGTTCACTAAGATCAGAGCTGTCCTCCCCACACTGCACATATTGACAGTGTATCGATCCAGTCTTCCTTGATTTATGCATCTGAAAGGACTGCAAATCACTGCAGATCTGTATGTCTTCATTACTTTTGTATTGCTGCTCTTCAGTTCTCAAATAATTGTCTTTATCGTATCTGAAAAGAAATACGAAGAAAGATATCAATCACAATGGAAAGGCTCCATATTAACACTTGAGGTTTGTGATGAAGTATTTGGTTTGATTCCTGCTAAGTAATTCTGGTGGTTACCTGACTCATTGCCCTGCAGGATATCTTTCAAAGTACTATTCATTCTAAAAAGGATAGTATTCATTTGGCAATGTTAAATTGGTGTATGATTCTAATACATAATATTGTTTTGGGAGATTGGTAAAAATGACTATCAAATATTGATCTTTTTTTAGCTTTTCAGGTCTTTATTTTCTCCCTTATCTATTTAGCTGGTCATCTTTCTCATCTACTGAAAGTAAGGGTTTCTGGTCTTCTATTATGTCTCTTTATTTTTACTCCTCAAATATGGTTTTAATTTCCCCTTTAAGAGAAAACCTGTGATATTTCCATTTCTGTGTGATTTATTACAATTAAAGTCCAACCCTTTTTGTTTCTTAGGAAATGATATCATGGTTCCTTGTATAGCACAATATTTTTCAGAGTAGAGTGTTAAACACAGGTCTTAGACTGAATTACATTTGCTGATCTATTGTTTATTTTTTGAGAGAGGTTCTTATTTGCCATCAACTTGCTCAATCTGAACTTCAAGTAGTCATCCTTCCAGAATGCTGGGCTTGCAAGAATGCACCACCACACTGAGTTGATTCCACATTTGCTTTACCCAGGCATCTAGTGATGGGCATCCAGGCTCTTCCCAGAGCTTAGATACTGTGAGTTGATTCTTATATTAAAGAATGCAAGTGCCATTTCATATACTGCATTGAACAACACACTGTGTGCATCACTAACATTTGATGATTTTATTGTATTTGACAATATACTAAAATCATTGCACATAATGACACAGTACAAACCACTCAATCAGGAGGGAGAGGCAGGTGGATCACTCTGCTTTCAGGCCAGTATAGGCTACACAGTAATTTCAAAGTCAACCTGAAATATGGTATAAAGTAATGGTTCAAAAGTAAAAAAAAAGTATATACCAATGGATGTGCACGTAGAACAATATGAAACATATTATTTTACTTTTCAGACCTCTGAATATTGATTACCATGTTTGTATTTTATGTATCCATCAATATTGTATGAGGAATTTTAAACAAAAACAGCACAATGTTCTCTAAGATATTTCCAAATTACTTATTAATAAAATTTTCAAATTACTTATTATAACACTAGCATTCATTTGTCTTTTGAATATTGAATCTATGTGAAAAAATTTTTAGGTCATGCAAGTCTCAGTATTCACATATATACATGCAAGGATATTTGAAGATGAGTTTCTATCAAAATTCACAATTAGCTCATTTCCTACATATCGAGCACAGTATTGAAATTTACTCTTCTGTTTCCATGATAATCTTGAAGGCAATTTTTATGCTGATACATTAGGTAGTATTATTTACATAGTTATTTACATAGTTACATTGTATCAGCACTACCTGTGGTTCCTAATTTCAAATACTTTTCTATGTATTTCTAGATAAAACAAAATGAAATCAAAGTATATCTTGATATTTTTCTGAGCTCAAATGAAGTGGAACATGATCGAATTTCAAGTTCCTTTGTTATATTTAGGCTCACACACTGACACTTAAGAAATGTTCTCTTTCTCTTATGTGTCAATCACCTTAGATTTCTTGAGCAATTTTTGTCCTCTTCTTTAATTTGGTGATTATGACACATTCTTCCTGTGTTGCAGACATAGAAATAAAAAAATTCACTGTTACATTACATTAAAACATCATTAGTTCCTGTTATATTCATGGTATAATATAATCAGGCCTGAGATATCTAAGCAAATGTTACAGCTATCAATTATGTTAAACTATATCACTGAGCAATAATTAATGCTGCTAGTATAAATAAATAAAATTTTTCATTCTTACTTGTCACTGTAATATTCATATATGTTTCACACATCACTTTTCTGTAGAGCTTCTTTTGGAATGGAGTCAGCAAATCCCACTCTGCTGGGGTGAACTTCACAGCTACATCATCAAAGATCACTGTCTCCTAAATAATTACAAGCATCCTGAATTTGAGACACACACAACCTGATATTTCTCAGCTCTGGTCATAAGTAGTCTAACTGATGGTCATTCTTTCAAGTATTACCTGCATGTAATTTTCATTGAACTTAAGTACATTCAAATATTATACAGTCACTCAGTAACACTCATGCTAGCAATCCCAGAACTGTATCATGCATTGTCCTACAGGGCCACCTATACTTTATTTTTCACAGACTTTAAAACAGAGTTCAAAGAGGAAGCCTACAAACAACTATTCACAAAACACCTGGTTATTCATAACATTGAGATCATCTTTCTTTCTAGACAGCATTTATATTTTTGAAACTTGTTTATTAGATTTTCAGTTGAATATGAAAGAGATTTAAGAATTACTAAAATTTAATGAAAATAAGGGATAATTTGACCATCCCATCTACAAGGAAATTAGGGAAAGGGAATTTATAAACCTATAGCTCAGGGACACCAAATTATAGAGATTCTACACTTGGGTGCAAAGGAAGATAATGTGGGAGAGAATATATATGAAATTCTGAAATACAATGAAAATCCAGGTACAGCAGTGTAGATGGTAATTAAATACAGAAGGAAGTGTTCAGTCCAGTGGGATAATACATGCCTTTTCTCCCAGCACTTGAAAGGCTGATGTAAGAAGATTACCATGAATTTCAGGATTGCCCATGTGTACAGTGTCCAACCTTAGTTATGTAATAAGTACAGTTCACACTACAAAGTGAGGCCATTCATCAAACTCCCTCACCAAATGAAAATTAAATTTGCAAATCATGCCTTTGCACCAGGGAATGTAACTTGGTAGTACAAGCACCTGACTGATAGGTGCAAGAGCCTGAGTTCACTTTCCAATACCAAAAAGAAACAAGCTAAACATACCTTTGATTTATTCAACAATTGTACATGAAAGTTAGAAAAAAGCCTACAAACATTTAGTACTTTTTCTATGGAAACATTTTGCATAATAAACATGAAAAACATTCAAATTTCAACATTTGTATCAGTGGACAAATGTATCTCAGGAAAGGAAGACAATCTCCAGTGCATCCACATGAAAGTAGAATATTGTTTCATGATTGAGCTGATATTATGCCCTTGGGAAAGAAGCACAATGTGCTTCATTTACATTCAGAGAGACAGGTGTGTCCTTAGAAATTTGGACTGTACAATCTCCTCACCTATGTGCATTGGTGAACTATTGAAATGGGAAAGATAATCACAAATTGCTGTTCAATGTATAGTAAAATACACTCAGTTAATCAAAAAGTTTCCTCAGAAGAAAATCAAACATCTATGAAAATTGGAAGAAATTGAAATCTATGAGGATGGTAATTAAACAAGAAAACATTGATTGGGAACACAATACAAAGATTTTACATACACAGTTAAGATCAATGAGCACAAATCTAAAACTAAAAAAACTTATTTGACTCAGAAGAAATACTGAATTGAAAATAAATTCTAAATCACACTTGTGAAAATCACCAAACAATATTGAATTGTGGAAGAACAAAACAATAAAATTTATTAAATCAACACTCAGCTCCTAAATTCCACAAAGTCCTTTACTATCTAGTTCATTAACATCCACAGACAAGTTACTTCATTCTAATGTCTAGAAAAATCTTTGTGCTATGGTACCTGTGAAAACAGGTGATTCTTTTCAAGTGAAATTAAACAGTTCAAAACTGTGACCAAGAGACTAAATGAGAAACTACTTTGACCTTGACTCACAAACAAGCCTTTGTGAACAACAGTGAGAAATGACTACAAAATATTTCACTGTGAAATTGCTATTGTAGTTTCTGAAAACTTAACGGGAAGAAGCTAAAAGAACAGTCTCCCTGAAAAAGCACACATTGAAAACATTGGAAAATTTCCAAAGGAGAGTTGTCAACAATCATGCAATAATACCTTCTGTCCAGAGGAATTTTATCATCTGGTTACTTTAATTCCATTCCAAAGACCTAATGATAAAACTTTGTGAACACACCTGATAAACTCACTGTTTTGACTAAATCTAAAGAAAAAAATTGATAATAAACATTTTCTTTAAATGAATAAAACAATAAATTGTAATACAGGTAGTTATCAATTTATATCTGTTTCTGTGTCATCAGACATGAAATTGTGAGAGAGTATCCATATTATGTAGTGATATGGAAATATCAGTGCAAGAAATCCACAGCTAACAGGCATGAATTGCTAACTTCACCAAAAGGAGAACAAGCCAGCCTATCATGTGAGAAGGTGATATTTTCTGGAGAAGTGGTCACATTAAAAGGGACTGAGAGAGCACGTGTCAGAGCTGATTCATAGCTAGAAATTTAGGTAATGGGCAAATACTTTCACCACATGCAGAGCAGTGGTAATTATGTGCACACTGAGGAGGATAGATTAAAAGAAAGCTATGCAAAAAGACATACTTGGGTGTCACTAAGACAACAAAATCTAAAGAAGATACATTAGCTTGATTTTATTCCACATGTACAATCAGCAGTTCTTTAAAAACAAATATCATTCCTTAACACATATACCACTACACAGAGCAACCAACTACATAAACAGAAACAGGATTGGAAGAGAAACATCAGGCTTTTAGAAGTATATATGTAAGAATTCACAACAACTCTATCAGTGACTGACAGTTCAGTAAGGTAGAGCAATCTTTAAAGTCACACATAAAATCAACAAGATAACAACTCAAACCAAAATACCAGATGGATTCTATCAAGTGTTTTAACACAGAAAGAGATAGCACAATGTCCTCACAACAAGCCAAGAAGTATTTACACATGTGGCCCATGTACAAAGCAGCAATACAGAAGGTAACATTGTCAATGGAGTGGAAGTCATACAAAGCAGGTTCTTACACAATACTGGAATGACGCTAGAAATGAAAGGCAGAAACAAATTAAGAATACTCTTAGAATGAGATATGAAATCACAAATTTTAAATAACCTGTTTCCAAAAAACAGCTTAAATAATTATTTCACAATCCATGACAATGAATGTACATATTGAATTATTTCAGATACTCAAAATCATTGCTTCAAAATATATTAAATGCAATGTATGTTCTGAACATTACTGACCACAGGGCAGAGTGAAGCTCATCAGTGTGGCTGTGAGCTCAGTGCATTTCCTCACTCAGCACTGCAGCCTTTGGGAAGTTTGAGCCTATGGCTTGCCATCCTCATTACAGGTCCATTCCTGAGCTTCTAGGACCTGAGTTCCCAGAGAGAACTAGGGAAAGCTGCTGCAATATATATAATGCCAATCACCCCACAGAAAACAGGATATTTCATTGATCTATATTTGTGAAGATTCTAACCAAGAATAGAGAAGAAACACTTAAAAATAGTAGAGGCATTATTGAGTAATTAATGCAATTAAATACATTAAAATCAAGAGAAAAACCATCCTACAATGATGGCAATGGACACATAAAACACACAAGAAACAAAATAAAATTATCAGAGTATAAGTTGGAATGCATACAAATGTATTGTTTCAAATAAGTGTTTGTGGTGAAAAAATTATATTTCCAACAAAAATTTAATAGGATTTGTAACATAATGTACCACAGAAAGTATCTCTGGATGGAAATAGATGTATTCCATATAAATATGTATCAAGAACAAACATGTGGATTGAAAATTATGAGCATTATACCATATGCCACTCACTAGACACAGTTTCAAAAGCATGGAAACCACATCTGAAACATCTATAAAAAGCACAATGTGTGTCATTTAGCATGCCCTTTTCAAAAATGTGCAGTAAGTATCAATCAGTGATGTATAATGATTACATGACCAATGGTGGTTCTCTCTCTGCACTCACATAAAAAATTCTTTTACAAGCCTGGAATATAGTTCAGCAGTACTGTGCCTGCCTGGTAATGTGAGATTATGAGTTTGTTACCAGTTATAAAAAACTTGCATGTGCACATGAATTTCTTATTTCAAAGAGATCAGTTTGTGTATTTAACAGGCATCCCCTTTGCAAGTTGTTCTTTACCACATTATTTCACCTTCCATTATGTAAAATCCTATCATAACATCCAAATTTTAGCACTATAAGATATAGAAGCTAATGTATTCAACAGTTTATTCATTTATCACATGACTCTAGATATAAGACAGTAGCTTACACATGCCTTGCAAGGGTCCTAACAATTATGTTCATCTTAGAAAATGTTAAAATGTGTTTAAAAATTTACTTATGACAAGCTTTTAAAAATTCTTATGAGATATTTAAATATCCTAAAATGACTTTGGAAGTCTGATGGTGTGCTCATTAATTTTGGAATTCACTATCATGGTAATATAGCTCAATGTGAAGGTTACAATTTGTTTGTTTGTGATCTCATATTTACACCATTATTTAGCAGGGTTAGATGTCTCTGACACTTCCTATGATATCAGTAAATATCCAACAATGTTGCCTGACTACACTACATCACAAGGGAATCCAGACTTATGAAAACTAATTTTCCCAAGAGGGTAGAATGAGAACTGCATGCAGCCCCTCCCTCCCTTCCTTGTGAGGAGGCAAGGACTTAGCATGGTAAATTTTCCATAATAGCCCTTTCCTTCTCAATGGTTCAAAGTTAATCACTTGAGGCTTAATAATCTTTCCAAAGTAAGGTACTCAAATTGACACTCCTTATGCTTAGACATCTACTGTCATATTTTGTGTTTGAAGACACCTAGGTTATTAAGAAAGACATGTCTACATGTGACTTCCTGTGGTGAGGAAGCATGGACCTATGAGATTACACCTGGTGCATGGCTTCTGCATCTCAGGCTTTACTGAAGAATCCCCCCTGGAAACTTGAAGATTTGATTCTGAGAGCATGAGCAAATCTGAGGTCAATATCCCGAGACAATGGCTAACATTTCTTGTCATGCACAGAAACTAAGAGCCTCGTTTTCCCCTTATTATTCCACCCATGTCATAATGGTTGTTGTCCAGCACATACAATTTGAGTCATTTGCCATGTGCTATAAACCAGGTATCCACAAAGAAGTGCAGAGCTTTAAAATTCTTGGAGATTCATACTCATCATGACACACACCACAAGTAACCATCACAAAGCACTCATCTTTATTAGCTAAGAATTCCCTTCACAGATCTTCTACTTATGTAGGAATGATTATCTTACTCTTTTAAATCATTGATGGAGAAAAAGGAAACCTTTTACAAAAAAAGACCTATAGCAAGCAGAAACACTTCCTCAGAAAGAAAAGATTCACAAAGTTACCTGTATTGAGACACAATCTTTCCAATGTTCTGCAGTTTGTCATATTCAAGAGTACTGAATCATCTTCATAGATTTAAAGCAATAATTGATATCATGAAAAAAATTAAATATGCCCAAAATTTATTTTTAAATAGGAAAATTAATCACAAAATATCCCATAAGAGTTGTTCATTTTTCCTCTGCATTGTTTCCTTCCCCATTCTACTTGAGTGTGCCCCAGGTGCTCTATCTAGTGATTGTCATGCTCTATTAAACTTTTTGAACTCTTTCCATATGCTCACACAAATATGCTGGTAGTCAGCACTCTAATAAGTCCTAGGTGTCTTAGAAGCTCCTCAGTTAAAAAGCTGAATCTTCCAATAGTTTGAAGCCTTCTGAGGGTGACTGACATCACTCAGTTGAAAAGATAAACCTGAAGTTTTTAAAGAGAGATTTGAAAGATATATTATGGAAATACTTATTATGTCTAATCCTAACTCTAATGTCTAACCACTGAGGTCAGTTTCTGTTAATTTAAAATTTCACTTTATCCTCTTGTCTGGGGAATACATGTCAAGCTGTATGATCAGATTGAACTACATTGGTCCAATAATGGTAGAAAAATCCAGGGAAACAAAGACACAAAATACCCACAGCAGTGTTCACATTTCCAAACAGAATTGCACGGTTCTCCTGATAGAGCTGCTCTGTCAGGAGAAACAGGTGAATACAGCTCTCCAAACTGGAAACAACTTGGCTCATGTTCTGCAACAGACAATGTGATGATGGGAAGGAATGACACAAAAGAGGCATTTGAGTTTCAAAAGGAAAATGACTTGATCAACATAAAAATAACTGAAAACAACATGCATTGAATATGCACAAAAACAAATCTGATGTTGCAAACAACATCACTAAGCATTAGATTTTTTTCAACCTGCTGAATAGAAAATGCCTTGATCTGTATTTCACATACAACAAAAAGACAAATTTATAATACAACACTAATCATCACATGTAACTTACTGAATGCAGGACCGTGTGAATCACTGATTCTTCACCCATGGTGTCCTTTTTCTGAGACTAGAGACTCATTTTTGTATCTCCCAACATGAGCATATAAACTTTGCATTGTGCCATGTATCACTATTAGAAATTATGTATCAAATTAAAAGTTCAATGTAAGTTTAAAATGCAAACATTTTTCTTCATTATCTAAGGGTCCATTGGACTTTAGAAAAGATAATTTAGGACAGACATAAACCCTCAATATGCATCTCATATTTAAAAAGCTCTTGTTCAGTTATCCAGGTTGGAAGCTTGGTTTTTAAACACTTCTAACTCTTCCAATGTACTGACATTAAGTTTGTGCATGACCATGACTCAATGATGTTTACTTTACCCCAACATAGAAACCTAGGTGAAGTTTCATGATATAAAAATGAAAACGCTGATCCAGGCATTGTAGTTCACACATGAAACCAAGCAGTATAATATATGATGCATGAGACTCTCTTTATGCTTTTTCCCTCTTAACACTGGCCTCAACTCATGCTTTTACTCTGTAAAAATTGCTAGAAAATACAGAGTCATTAGCAATCTTCTTGGGACCCCTTCTGTTTCTTTGACAGAAGCTTGCTTTTGCTCAATAAATACATCTGATCTTAACCTCTGTTGTTCCTGAAATTCATTGTTAAACTTAAGAGAACATTAACTTGTATTGGACCTATAAGAGGCTGAGAGTTTCCTTCCCCAATATCAAACTTAACAGTCAATGTGCTGGCAAGGTCTCAATGTTTCTTGCCATCTTGAACAAAGAGTTAAGACCTCATCTCAAAATGCAATAATTTTTTTTAAATTTTATTTTAAATTTTTTATTTTAAAATTATTATTTTTTAATTTCTCAAGTTTGGGAGGATGTAGGTAAGGGTCATATTTCTGAGGTCAGTCACAGGAAAATAAGAAACATCATGTGTGCCTTGAAATCTTTGGTGTCCGCAGAAACTCCTTCCTACGCTATTTTAGTTGTGATGTCCAACATACTTTCAAACCTCCAATACTAGTGTTCTAATTTCCCATCTTACATCAGAGATGATTAGAGAGCTGATCAGTAGAAAGAGAATTATTTATTTTGGCTGTTTCCCTCTTTTCTATGGTATGTGAGCCTTTTCTTACTTTCATACCTAGCAGGCAGACAATCCTTCAGTGCTGTCACACTACGTCAAGCTCACCTCAGAAGTCCTTTACTGTTCTGGCTGCTGACAGGGCCTCCCTCCACATGCTCTCCTGTCCCATTTCCTTTTAATCACCTTGGCACTTATTCAAAAAGAACTTGTGTTCTTATTCTTTACTACTCATGCAGATCCTTACTATGTGAAAAAACCCCTACTTTAGCAAAAAGTCCATCTCAGTGTTTCAATTATTTTTTATGACTTTTTGAGACAGGGTCTCACAATGCAGTTGAAGATGCCTTTAAACTCACTTCATAGACCAGGCTTGCTTTAAACTTGAGAGGATAATCAAGAATCAGACTCCAGGGTGCTGGGATTAAGGGTGTGTGCCACAGGTCCGACTGAGGGTTTTATAACTTAGGACAATGTATCAGCATAGCCAAAAGTCTGCAGAAGTATTTTCACATTTGACATCCATTTCCATTTCCACTCTCATATTTATCACATCTCTACATCCCTATAGAAACCAGTTTGTTGTGTTTCTCAGTGTGTGATTAACAAACAGCAATTACAGGAATTTTTGCCTTGCGGGTAATTTCCCCTCACAAGCTAAAGTACTACCATCTCTTAAATATTTGCAGAAATCTACACTCTAAGATAAAACTTGCTTTAGTAAATCATTTGTAAGAGAGTGTTTATTTAGTTTATGAATAAGGCACTAGCTAAGGAAAGGGCCTGAGGTGAAGATGCAAAATTAAGGGCTTTGATAATGAATTAAAATGAGAATAGACAATGACCTAAGGCTTTCAATGAGCAGGGAATTTTCTGCCCAAAATAAAATGCAGATTCCTGCCTAGGAAGGTGACTTGCAGCT
>PVLA01007588.1:0-102610 GCA_004027455.1 Hydrochoerus hydrochaeris | reverse complement strand
TTCCAATTATATAGATAGGAAGTAGAGAAAGGAACACAGACAAAATGGGGGCTTAGAGTTGGGCATCTCCCGCAAGGGGCAAAACGTGGGAGTGGCGGCTGTAGGGGAGGAGTCTGGTGACTCTGGGTGTGGTTGGCTCCTGGTCCGGATAGGGCTCAGTGGATGATGAGAGCTTCCTCTTCTTCCAGCAGTGCTGGTGGTGATGCGGGTGGAGCCGACAGGTGGTAAGTGGCCAGTAGAGGCTCCTCCACATCTCCCTCCAGTAGGACCAGTGGTTTCAGTTTTTCTCTTAGCGGTGCCAGCAACAGAAGGTTACTGGGCTGCTGCCTGGAAACCTTAAGAAACTTTCTCAACCAGGGAGGAGAATCAAAAATAAGATCAATCCAAATCTGTATATAGACAATTTGGTCAGATGAGTCGGAGGGCCAAAGACATATCTCCGGACTGCCTCCGCAATAGCCATGTCGAAGCTACCAACAGATGGCCATTCAGGGACTCCACAAGGCCACTCCAAGGAAGTGAGCACATGAAGTCTCCAGGGATGAACAGGTTCTCTGTATCCCTGGGCTCTTTGCTTAAATTCCTTAAAATAATTAAGAACTAGAGTTAGAGAAGTTAAAGGCACAGATGAAGATCCTTGTCCCACGGTGACTAGTAAGAAAATGGTCGGTTAAACACACACACAATAAGGCAACACAGAAGATACAAAAAACACCAACAATGCACACACAACCTCTTCTGTCCCCTCTCGAGTGTCCTAGAAAGAAATACCAGTGAAATCCCCTAGGCAGCATTAGATCTGGAACGGAGTCAAGCGAAAAGCAGTTCCTGGTTCCCAAACTACAAACAGGTAAATTCCAATACCTGACTGTACAAATTATGAACATGTAAATTCCAATACCCGACCATACAAATTACAAACAGGTAAATACCCAAACATACCAATGGGCAAAATGCCCCCAAACCCAGAGGGCATCCCACTCTGGTGTAGAAAGAGCACTCAGGCTCCTCTACCAAATGCAAATGTGTGCCAAAATACAAATGAACCAAGGAAAAGCATACATAAAAAAGATACTTACAAAGTACCAACCCAGTGAAATGACTTGAGAAAAGAAAACGGGAATTGGGGTTCTTGTGGTTAATCCCGGATGAGCCCCCAAATGTTGCACCCCAAAAGGCTGCACCCCAAAATAAAATGAAAATTGTAAAAAGGCAAAAAGAATAAAAAGGCCAAGATGTCTTGGAGGAAAAAGAAAAGAGTGCTTTAATATTTAGGCTGGCATCCAGTGACACAGCATGAGGATGGAATTTACACTGCTGTTCAACTAGGCTAAGATTTGGGGTGGTTTATAAAGGGAAAAACCACAAAGGTGGGGGGAGCCACCTGTGCATTCCTGAGGAAACAGGACATCCTGTTGTTTGCCTAGGGTCCGAGTACAGAGGTTTGTGGCTAGTCTATTCCAGGGATACATTATGCATGCAGGCGGTGGGCATTAAGGGAGGAACACAATTACTGGAGTCAGGAGAAGTACAAAGTGTGATTTGGGACAAAGGTTGCAGTTTAGGTCAAAGGGTATGACCCATACAGAACAGAATGGTGGCACTTGAGTTAGGTTACAACAAGAAGATGCAGAAATAACTGCAGGCACACTAAGCCACCTTATCTTTGACAAAGGTGCCATATATATTCACTGGAAGGAAGATTGTCTCTTTGATAGATGGTGCTGGATAAACCAACTTTACACATGCTGAAGATTAAGACTGGATCCATCTCTTTCACCATGCACTAAGCTAAACTCAGAATGGATCAAGGATCTTCATATTAAAACAGAAGCATGAAATCTGCTGGAAGATAGAGTAGGTAAAACTCTTGAAGACACTGGTGTAGGCAAAGACTTTATGAGCAAAACCCTGATTGCCCAGGAACTATCACAAAAAATCAACAATTGGGATCGCACCCTACTGAAAAGCTTTTGCACAGCAAGAGAAACCACCAACAGAGTGAAGAGACAATCTACAACAAGGGAGAAAATGTTTGCCAGCTGTTCCTCAGACAAAGGATTACTATCAAGAACATATAAAGAACTCAAACACATCAGTCCTCCCAGAGTTAAAGACTCAATCCAAAAATGGGCATCTGAGATGAGCACACACTTCTCAAATGAAGAAATGCAAACAGCAAATAAATATGAGAAAAAATGTTCTAAATCACTGGTCATTCAAGAGATGCAAATTAGGGGCTGTGGGTTTAGCTCAGTGGCAAAAGTGCCTACCTTGCAAGTGCGTCATAATGAATTCAATCCCCGGTACTGATAATAAAAAAAAAAAGAGAGAGAGAGAAGAGATGCAAATTAACACAACACTGAGATCCCACCTCACTCCAGAAAGAATGGCTACTATCTAGAAATCAAGCCAAAACCAATGCTGGAGGGGCTGTGGGGGAAAAGGAACCCTTCTGCATTGTGTGGGATGCAGACTGGTGCAATCACTGTTTCAAACAGTGTGGAGCTTCCTCAAAAAACTAGGACTAGAGGTCCCATTGACCCAGCTCTTCTCCTTCTGGCTATCTTCCCAAAAGAATTAAAAACATCATACCCCAGTGATATATGTGCACCCATGTCTATAGCAACACAGTTTGCAATAACCAGATCTTGGAAACAACCTAAATGCCCATCAACTGAGGAATGGATAAAAAGATGTGGTATTTTTCTACAATGGAGTACTACTGAGCTATAAAGGATAAACTGGAGACTTTTATAGGTAAATGGATGCAACTTGACTCCATACTCAGTAGTGAAATAAGTATGACACACGTATATAAACATTGTATTATTTCATTAATGTGAGAAGCTGAAAGAAAAAAACGTGTATGAGTATGTATATGTATATAAAAAATAGTTAAGATAGTTGTTCTACTAATTTCTCTGAGTTCACTGAAGAGAAAAATTTGTGCTGGTTCTGTTCAGACAATTGAATGCAGATGTCCTGTGCTCTGGGTGAATGATTTGGGGATGACAGTGCACAATGTATGTGCCATTGTTGCCCCTTGATGTGTTTTGAAATTTTGTTGTAGTTCTTTTTCTCCTCCTCTGCTCCTCCTGCTCCTGCTCCTCTTCCTCCTCTTCCTCCTCCTCCTCCTTTCTTTTCATCCCTGAAATAAAATGTGTTCGGGGAAAAAGCCTTTTGTTCCCGCAGTCCTGGGAGAATTACCACTGAGTTATGATCCAGCCTTTTTGCTTCTCTGTGTTCGACACAGAGCCTTCCTAGCCGCCCTCAGGGATTCTTGGCGTCCCCGCCAGTTTCAGCCTGTTTAGGCAAATAAAAGTGAAAGCGAGGCGGGAATTTTCAGGCTCCCGAAAGCCAGCTGGGCTGAAGATGGCGCTGCGGCAGGGTCCCGGACCCCTGGATCAGCTGGCGCTCTGGCTGCTGCTCCTGCACCGAGCCTTCCCGGAAGCCGGGGCTGGTGAGCGCCAGGGCGGGCGCGGCGCAGCGGGCTCCCGTCTGCGCGCGGGGGGCTGCGGTGTGAGCTGCTGGCTCGCGGGTGGGGTGACGCCTGTGTCTGGTGGATGTGTCCCTGGAGGCCAGCGACACAGCGCGGTTTTGGAGGGTGAGGCGAGGAGCGTGGGGTGGGTGCCAGGGACAGAGCGATGCGGGGCGGGCATAGTGCTCTGGCAGCCGGGGCGTCTGGGGGACGCGCGAGTCCCCGGGGTGGGTCCCACGCAGAAAGCGCGGGCTGTGGGGCGGTTGCTGCTGGGGGAGAGGGGGAGGAGGGGTGGCGGTGTGCCGGCCTGGCTGGGAGTTCAGGAAGGGGCAGTGAGTGGCCCAGGGCCAGGGGCGGAGTGAGGGTTTGAAGTGACCCGTCTCCCACAGACACGCGCCAGGTGGGGTGGGAGTCTATGCGTAGAGGGACTTTGGAGAGTGTTGGGGGACAACAGAGGGGGGTGCACACGGCATGGGCCATAGGTGGCTTTTCCAGTTGTTTAGCATTTGCTTTGTGTTTTGTTTTGTTTTATTTGCTTTTTGAGACAGGATCTCACTAGGTAGTTGAGGCTAGCCATGAACTTGTAGCCCAGGCTGGCCTTGAACACTGCAATGATCCCCCTGCCTCAGCCTCCTAAATGCTGGGATTAGAGGCCTGTGCCACCACGCCTGGCACCTTGTTATTTTTAAATTTTTTATTAGTACATGGTCACAGTACATAATGATTACATTCTTTTGGGGGAGTTGGTACTTGTGCCTAATCCGTCTTGATTCTTTTTTCATCCCTTCCCCCTCTCCCGCCTGCTTCCATCTCTTGGTCCCTTTCCGTTTTGCAAAAGATCTATCTTCCTGTTTTTTGTAATCTGGCTTTCAGGCCCGGATATAGCTCAGCAGCCCAGTGCCTGCCTGGCAAGTGTGAGGTCCCGATTTCCCATACCCAAAATAAATAAATTTAGTCTATCTTTCATGTTGCTCTTTAATTTATTTAAACATGTTACTTAAATTCTCATATAACAGAAACCGTGTGATATTTTAAGCTTGTGTGTCTGATTTATTTCACTTAACAGTATGGTCTTGAAGTGTGTGTGCCTTTTACCTACAAAGCCTGGGAAGACGAGTGAGACCGAGTTCTGCTTCTGCTTTACTTTCTAGTCTGCCTGTGCAAGTGGGAATCTGTCATTTCTGTGTTGGCTTTCTTTCTTTCTTCTTCTTTTTTTTTTTTTCTGGCCCAAATACATCTTTGTCCTCTCTTCTTCTCTTAGGGTCTCTTTAATATCTAGGACTTTAATCGCCTCTCCGGGGTGTCTCTCACTCCTCTTTGCTCTCACCGTGCCCTCTGCTCCGAGACAAATCAACACAGAACATGGGAGTTGAAAACCTCCAGGTAGGGCCGGGGATTTAGCTTAGCAGCTCAAGTGCCTGCCTGGTAAGCATGAGGTCTTGAGTTCTATCCCTGGTACCAAAAATAAATACATAAATAAATACATTAATTAATTAGATAAAACCTCCAGGCAGAGGTTGCTGTTGGAATCTGCACACCTGGCAGGGCCAGTCACCTGTCTCTTCTTCCTCAGGGTCCCACACTCTGTGCTATGACCTTGTTGCCTTGTCTACAGATGGGGCTGGGGAGCCCCAGTTCCTGGCCCAGGGCTTCCTCGATGGTGATCTCTTCTTGTGCTACAATGAAGAGACCCAGAAGGCGCAGCCTTGGGGCCTCAGGCACAAGGGACAAGCAGGAGGTAAAATGTGGGAGCAAGAGACTGAACATCTGCAGGGGAAGGAGCAGCAGCTGAGGAGGACGCTGGCAGACATCGTGGTCCAGAAGGGCCAGGAAGGGGGTGAGTCAGCTGAGCCCCCTGACGCCAGGAGGGGGCTTGGGGGGGCACAGTAAGGTTGGATCACACGAGTCCAGGCCTCCCTGAGACTGCGCCAGTCACCTCACACTTGGGCAGAGCAAAGGTTGTACCTTCTGACCCGGTGGGAGCAGAGTTCCAGGGATGAGGAGGTGACAAACCACTGCCTGGGATGGACCAGGCCCTAATACCCTCCAGGCGACTTTGGGCTGTGAGCTTCAGGGGAATCTCAGCACCCGAGGCTTCTGGCAATTGGGCTACAATGGGCAGGATTTCCTCACCTTTGACCCGGCATTGCTCGAATGGACGGCGAGGCTGCCCTCAGCCCTGCGTTTCAAGCAGTTCTGGGAGGTGCACGGCCCCAGCATTCATCAAGTGAAGAACTTCCTGTATGAGATATGTCCCAGCCAACTCCAGACACATCTGGCTTCCTTCAGGGACATCCCAGTGAATCCAGGTACTGACCATGGGCAGGAGGGTCCACTCATGGCACTGGAAGGAACCCTACACGGAGAACTTTCCTGTTACTTTGAGTGGCTCTCCTGCCATGGCTTTTGTTAGAGACGGGCTTTTCTCGGAATTCTCTGAGGATGCTACACCCTAAGGTCACCCCCATGGGGTGGGTAAGGGGTGTCCTCTACAGCCACTCCTCAGTCCCTTACCTGGAAAAGTTTGTGTGTGTGTGTGTGTGTGTGTGTGCGCGCGCGCCATTTTCCCAGGTGCGTGCCAGGATCTCAGACCTGAGGCCCACACAGGCAGGTGAAGAAGACTTCTTTTCTCTCACAGCCTTAGTCTTGGGATGTTGGTTGCAAAGAAGGGGAACGGCTAAGTGTGAATCCTGGGTGGAGACCCTAAGGTGGCGTCACCCTGGCTGGGAGCCAAGAATAGGACAGGATGTTCCAACCCTTCAGCTGTGCCACTTATTCAACTCCAAGCTGCCCCCACCCACATCCTGTGACAAATGTCATTCCATTCTTCTGTGAAAGGTCAGATCTTGTGATAGACTCTAAAACTATAAACCCAGCATGTCACACATGTCTCAATTCCAGCCCTCAGGGAGGCTGAGGCAAGAGAATCCTGAGTTTAAATCCAGTCTGGGCAATTTAGTGTCTGAGACCCCGACTCAGATAAAAAGGTGGGAAAGAAGCGGGATGCGGTTCAGTGTGACGGCCCTGGGGTCAATCCCCAGTAGCGCCCACCGCCCACCCAAAAAAAGTGTGTCTGGGAAACAAGAGTGAGCTGAGAGAGCCAGGGTGAAGTGACTGCTCATTAGCCAGGAGCCCAAACAGGAAGGTCGGTTCCGGTTTTGAGAAGCAAGGCCACTGTCAGCTGACCGTCCTCTCAGACAGTTCCTCATCACACCCTGGAACACACAGAAGTGCCTTGGTCATGGAAAAAAGATTAGGCCACACTTAGGCCACTACCAGCCCCTGTAGACTAGGCCCCGTGTCCCATCAGCGCCTACAGATTCAGCTATGCCATGTGACAGTACATTTGTGGGACAGTGAGAGGGTACAGCTGCTGGCCCCCGAGACTTTATGTCATCTCAGGCTTTCCAGTCAGACAAGGGTCAGCCATCCACAAGGGTCAGGTGCCATGGAAGCTGTACATCAGCCGGCCACAGTCCTCTCACCACTGGGGACGTGACCTCCAGGCCGGGGTGGCCAGTGGCTAATGTGGTTGGTTGGTCCCTGTGCTCTGTGTCTCGTGGTGCTAGGACGGAGGGTTCCTCAGTCTCACTGTGTTCCGCTTCCTCTTCCTCTAGGTTCCCCACTGGTGATTGTGACCCGCAGTAAGAGCTCAGTGGGCAGGGTGACCCTGAAATGCTCGGCTTTTAATGTGAATCGTTGGGGTGCCACCCTGACCTGGCTTCGTGATGGGGACCCCGTGCACGGGGGCATCTTCGGGCCTGGGGCCATCCTGCCCAGTGGCGATGGGACCTACCAGACCTGGGTGACCACTCGTGTCCTTTCCGGAGAGGAGCAGAGGTTCACCTGCCACGTGAGACAGCAAGGGGAAAACGCCACGTTCCCTGTCACCTTTGGTGAGAAACTGGTTTAGT
This sequence comes from Hydrochoerus hydrochaeris, assembly GCA_004027455.1. NCBI lineage: Eukaryota > Metazoa > Chordata > Mammalia > Rodentia > Hydrochaeridae > Hydrochoerus > Hydrochoerus hydrochaeris. The sequence goes on along the minus strand of PVLA01007588.1, from coordinate 95,215 downwards.
CCTCAGGATCGGGGAGGTGGAAGCAGGCTGGGGAGGGGCCCATGGGGTGCGCTCACCACTCATTCCTGGTGACCTCCAGGGAACGCATCCAAGAAGACTTCTGGGGCCACTGCTGTCACTTATCCTCTGGCTGTTCTCACAATGTCCCTGTGTCGGATAGTGACCGATCCCTAGAGAGCCAAGGATACGGGGTAGGGAAAGAACCCAGGTGAGGACTTGATGGGCCATGAGAAGGGGCTGGATCTGCTTTTCACCTGCGATGAATGGAGACAGCGCGCTTCTCTGTTCTTTCCCTCTAGGAACAGGACGGCGTGGACACTCCCGCTTTCTGGATCTGTCACACCTGGGAGGTGGCCGTGGAGACAGGCTAGAAATGGAACAGGACCTTGGGGCTGAGAGAGTTGGAGAGAACAGGGACAGGAAAAATATCCAATATTCATATTGCCTTGTCACATTAGACCTGCACCATGGAGTTTACAACCAGCCAAAGTGTCTCTTTAGAGAAATATTTGAAATAATGCAGAAAGGCAGACAACACTCGCACCACTTTGCCCCCTAGCGAATGAATCTGAATCCCTTAGCACACTTGGTTTCCAGCGTTGCTGCTGTCAGACACTGGATGTTTGGCACACCCTGGTGGAAATAATTATGCTGCTCATGCAGTGGCATTGGAAAGGCTTTTTTTGATGAAGGTAAGAATCAGAAAATCTGGTTCGGCTCCATTAAAGGGCGAGTCCTGGGCAAAGTCCACGATGTGGAAACTGTAAGACGGTGACCCCATCTCTTCACCAATACCAAGTTAACAAAGCACCAACAAGACAAATAAGGAACAGTAGAACAGACAGAAGACATTTGAGGGGCATGCCAACCCACGGGGATGTCTGGACCTTATTTGGGTCTTAATCCAACCACATAAAGTGTTATCACAAAAGATATTTATGAGTCTCTCAGAGAAATGTAACAGTCTGATTAGCTAATGTGAGTTGTTTTTATAATATAAAGTAATCATTTTATACATTGAAGTTGACATAAAAATTATACATATGTTTATATTTTTGAGAAGTGTTTCACTTTTGGACGTATATTGGAGACACCCAGCTGTGCTGGAAGAGCAGATGCATGGAGCTCTGAGGTCAGGATGACCACAGCTGAGACAACCAAGGACACGGGCTACTGACATCCCTATCCCAGAGTAATAGAGTCACCAATCTCAGAGAGTAGACAATCCTCTTCATTGGCACAATGTATTGCTCAGAGAAGTCTTTGAACTGACTCCTAAGGTCCTGCTCAGTTCCCATGCTTGCCTCAGTATCCCCATCCTTTCTTTTAAAACCAAATAAATATGGGCCACTTGGAGAAATTCCTCCCCTCAACTCCCGGAGTCTTTGTTCCTAAGAGAGAGTTGTGACCTTCCTGGAGCCCCAGAGATCATACTAGTGGTCTCTTTCATTTAAGTCATTCTCCATCCACTCATTTTAGGAGACAGGCCAGGCCAAGATCCCAACGGACATAGGTGTAAAAATTGTTACTTCCTGGTTCCTTGTTATTTTTAAGAGATCTTTCCTTTCTCAATTGCAAGCTACAAATCTGTCTTTAAGGTTTGATGGTCTTTAGTTTCTGTCAAGCAGTTTTGCCAGCTTTCAATGGAGTTTTTAATTTCCTGGCTAGCTCTTTGAATCTGTTTCATGTATTCTGTCTTTTGTATTGTTCAATCAAGGTCCTCACACTTATCTTTTGAAACTTGACCCCGAATATGATGATGCTGAGGTGAGGCACTGAGGAGCTGATTAGGTCATGGGAGGCAGAACCCCAGAGAGCTGCCATGGCCTTCCACCAGGGAGGGTGCAGCCTGAAGGTGCCATCTAGAAACCAGAAGACAGGCCATCACCAGACAGTCAGTCCACCTGCACCTTGATGTGGGGCTTCCTAGCCTCCAGAACTGTGAGCAATACATTTCTGTCATTTATAAGTCACCTAGTTTGTAGTATTTTATTATAGCAGCCCAAGGATCCCCAAATCTACCTATGTTCAAATCTCTATGTTAAAAGCACTATTTGCATATAACGCATACACAACCTCCCTTTAAATTATATCTGGGCGACTTATAATACCTAGTGTAATGTAAATAGTTGTTAGATTTTATTGACGCAGGAATAATGAGAAGGAAAAAGTACATAGATGTTTAGTACAGATGTTATTTTCTTCAAATTGATTTTGATTTGTAGTTGGTTGAATCCTTGAATGCAGAAGTGATGGATACAAAGCACTGACTGTTCTGCTTAAAGCAGACACAGAATCCAAGAGAAGCAAAAGAGCCTAGCAACAACCCTGCACATTTACCTTTACCCTATTGATGATGAAATCACCAGTGCAGTGCAGTTGGGAAAAAAGGTTTTCAGTAAACAATGCTGGGTCATCTGGATCCTCCTGCCTCAGCCTCCTGAGTGCTGGGATTATGGCTATGTGCTACCGTGTCCAGTGGAATTATGATCATGCTATTCTCATCATTGTGAGATTAAGCGTGGTTTAAATGGTGCATTGCTGTCAGGTTGACAAGGGGTGAATTATTACCATTAACGAAGATTATCAACTTGATTGGATCAACAGAAGCCTAGAAAAGTAGTAAAGCACACTGCTGGGTATGTCTGGGTGATTTACAGGGGTGTGACCTTGGAGACTTATCTGCCCCTGGCCCCCTCTTCTCTGCTGCTGTTACCCTGCTTTCCTTCCTGACCACCATGAGGTGAGCAGTTTAGCTCCATCGTGCCTTTCCATCCTACCTTGGAGCCAGCTGACCATGGACTAAAACTTCTGAAACTGAGACCCAAATTAAACCTCTCTTCCTTTAAATTGTAGGTGTCAGGTATTTTGTCCAGCAACAAGAAAGCTAGCTAATATATTTCTTAATCTGCCTTGTTTTTGGAGATTTAATCCCAGTACAAGGACTATTCTACCTTGTGTTGGTTTCTTATTTTAAAAATCAAGATTCTAAAATAGTGGGTCCAGCTCCAAAATATAATATTCCCAGCTCTCCCAGACTTCACATAACACATGTCTTGAAGAGTTAAATGCTTAGTGAATGGAGTAGCTCTGAGATGAGGTGTTGGCCTCAGGATCATGTAGAGGCGTGAGGAGGAACACTCCTCTTTAGTTGGATTCCCCATTAACACACAATTCATGGCAAAACTTTATGGTGCTTTCCATTATCCCAATTAATAAAACTTGGACCCTCTAGTTTGAATCCAGACCTCTTCACGGTGTCTGTAAAGAGTTCATACTCTAGGGTCAAAGGTTATCAGTCAGCAGCCTACTCTGTATAAAGTGGTGCTAACCAGGAAGTTAGTTGAACGATTCTCACCATCTATCACCTTAGAGGAAACAGACCTGGGACAGTGTGACCCATGTACGGATGATGACTGGCTATAGCTATTGTACACCTCTGAGAAGAAACCCACATTTCAGAAAGAACTGAAAGATTCAATGCCTGGTGATAGCAACTATGACCATGATGGAGAAAGAAAATTTATCATTAGATGCGTCATCATTAGGTAATTGTCTAGATAGAAGTTGAAATTCTATGTTCCCTACAGCAACATCATTGGTGTGACCTGTCACAGCTAGTGACTCTCCTGTTCCTAATAATGAACAATGCTCTTGCAACCCTGTGTGGGAGAGGGAATCGTTAGTCTCTCTTTAAATTTTTTAATTGATGTATGTTTACAATACATGTTTGTTTTTCACCCTCCCCATACACTTTTTTGCTCTTGCTGCTTTTGCTGTCTTCTCCCACCTTGAACTCTTGCCCCTGTGCCACCCTGCTTTGGGACCAGCTGACTAGGGACTGAAACCTCCACAAACTGTAAGCTAAATAAACATTTCCTTAATTATGGTGTAAGGTATTCTGTCTCAGCAATGAGAAAAAAGTAACTTAGACAGGCCCCGACGGCTCAGGGAGGGCCGGTAGGATGTTGTTGTTGTTGCTGTTGCTACCAGAGATTGAACTCATGACCCTGTGCTTGCCAGGCAGGTGCTTATGCCACTGAGCTATATCCCCAGCCCCTTGGGATGCAAGAAGCTGTTTTTGATTGGTTCTTATGATATGCATCATAGTGACAAGTGTTTGTTGCTTTATGTATTCTTGATGATAACCATTCTGGTTGGGGTAAGATGGAATCTCAGAGTGGTCCTGATTTGCATTTCCCTCAGGCTAAGGATGTTGAACATTTTTCATGTGTTTTTTGGACATTTATACTTTTTCTCTTGAGAAGTATCTATTCATTTCATTTGCTCATGTTTTCATTGGGTAATTTTTTTTAAACTTCTTGTAACTCGACTTTGTCAGAAATTCAAATAGCTACTCTGCTTGCTTTTAGGCACTTGCTATATGGAGTATCATTTTCCATCCTTCACTTTCAGTGTATGTGGTTCTTTGTGGAGGAGGTGAGTCTTTGAAGGCCATATATGGCTTTTTGATTTTTTTAAACCAATCTGGCAGTCTGCCTCTTCTCACTGAAGAGTCAAGACTATACTGAGTGTTACTATTGAACGCTTTACTGCTTCCTGCCCTTGTACTGGTTTCTAGTGCAGATTGCTTTATTTTTTCTTTTTAAACAAACTACTCTTCCAGTTAGATGTATTTTTCCCTTTGGACTCTTTGGTGATATTGGCCTTGTTCTTTCTGTTTATGATTCCCTTGAGTATTTTCCATGATGCTGGTTCGGTGGCCATTAATTCTCTTAGATTGTATTTGCCTTGTTTTTATTGGTTCATCCATTTTGAATGATTTCTTTTTGCATAATATGGTAATCTGGATTAGCAATCATTTCCTTTTAGGGCTTGAAAAACATTGGTCCAGACTCTCTAGCTGTTAAGTGTTGTGTTGAGAAATCTGCCGTTATTCTGACAGATTTGTTTTTTCATGTTATTTGATGTTTTTCCCCAATGGCTTTTAGTATTTTCTCTCTGTTCTGAGTTTCTGGGATTGTGACTATGATATACCATGGAGAGATTATTTCTGGTTGTATCTATTTTGGGCTCTAAATGCCTTATTTACCTGAGTGTCTATGTCATTCTCTACATTTGGAGATTTTTCTGCAATGATTTCACTGAATAAATTCCAGTGAATATATTTTTATGCCATTAGATTCCCTTTAGAAACCTCCCTTAATTCGTTATGTTTAGCTTTGCTTTTTTAGTGTCATCTGGGAGCTCTTGGAGAAGAGTATGATCCAATCAATATGACTGTATTTTGAGAATCACTGAGTAGGTGTCTGTTATGGATTAAAAACTGGTGGTCAGCGCCAGCTGGATTAAATCACCATGGCGCTGAGCGTGGATGTTCCACCTGAGGAAAGTTGCTGGCATAAACAGAGCTGTGGAGAAGGAGAAGAGAGGTGTTGAGGTATTGTGGCTTCTCCTACGTGCTGCTGTGTGAACCGTTGGTTCTCCTGGAGGAGTTCGGGTCCTCATATCAAGCACCGCTTCCTGGCTCCAGAGGGGAAAACATGTGCCACTTAATCTCCAGGATGAACTCGTCACACTGGCTTCCTGGCACGTGACTGTGCTTATCATCGGAGGAGCTCGGGGCCTCCGTGTCACTGAGGATGGCTGTGGTGCTTTTCAGGACAGCTCTGGTCTTTGTTGTGTGACTTCTCAGCTCCAGTGTATAACCCTCAAACTATCAGCACAGCTCCTTCACCCCACTGGCATAGACTTTCTGGCTTCCCCTGCTGACCTTTGGGCCTTCCCAGCACGGATCTGTAAAATAGACTAGCGTGAGTCCTTCTTGTGGGCTCTAGACCTCCAGATGGACTCGTGGAAGGCATTGTCATGAGCTCTGGGTCTTCATCTGGACTCATGCGGGACACTGCTGTGGGATTCAGGCCCTTGGCTGAATGTTCTATGTCTTTGGTATTATGGACAGATTTCCTGCACTTTCTTGTGTTAACTCTGGGCGACCATCACAAATAGTAGTATAAATTCCATGTCCTGATTCTAATTGTTCTCTGCACAACCCCTGACTACAGCACTGTTCTTATGCAACCACGTCCTCACATCCTCACATTCTGTCTTTTTACTCATTGTGCCTACGTCAAAACTTTCAATTGAGCTTTTCATTTTCAGGAATTCTGCTTGATTCATTTCATAACCTCTAATTATTTACTAAAGTGATTATTTGTATCCTGCATTGTCTTCCTTAAATCATTCAGCTGCTTATTTGTGTCTTCTTTAAAGTCATTAATCCTCTAATTAGTTGATTCATTTAACTGCTTTATGCTTATTGAATATCTTATTAATTGCTTCATGCATCTGCTTATTTGTCTCATCTTTGATTTCTTAACTATTTTAGCTATTTGTTTTAACTTTTTTTAATTTGGAAATTCATTCATTCCAGTACTTGTGAGATCAACTTTTGGGGAGTTGGAGGGACCTTGATTGCCTTGTTTTCTCATGATTTTTGTGTTTTTGTGTCAAGTGTTGTAGATCAGTTGGGATACAAAGCTTTGCCATGTAGCAGAGACCTTTGTAGTGAGTGGATTTCTCCCTGCATTGTACTTTCAGCTCTAGTATAATTCAGTGGGCAGGAACCTGCTCATCCTATTCAGAGTACTTAGTCCCATCTCTATCACTGCCTTATGAAGAGAGAGTAATTATCAGTAATGACATCCAAAAAAATCAGATGTCAACACAATTTAAAACTTGTGTAAAAGCTTTCCGCTCTTTCCATAACCCAGAAGTTGAAGGAATAGTAGTGATGAAGAACAAGCTCTGAACGAGAAGAAAAGAGAAAGGGGGGAAACATAAAATAAATAAAATAAAAGCCAAAGGAGGAATGTGAGGGCCAAGGATTTAGCTCAGTGGTCCAAAGCTTGCCTGGCAAGTGTGAGGTTGTGAGTTCTTCTTAAAGAGGAAGGGGAAGATGAGAAAGTAGATTTTCATGGTATTATCCTTATGCCTAGATAGGCGTGTTGTAGGCAGCTGAGTTGGACAGAAATATTATAGGCATGGGCAGGAGATAGGCTGGGCTCTTGGAGGAGCCAGCAGAGAAGACCAGACACCTGCTCTTCAGCCATGGGGCCAGATCGCAAAACAAAAGGCAAATGCAGCCAAACCCTAAGGATAAACATCAGGGTCTGACATTCTAAATAGGTGTCTGTCACCTTAAGGAAATCAGAAGGAGCACTAACCCAACCCTCTACAGGCAAAGGCCCTGTTCTATATTCTGCCCACTTGGTAAATGACTCACTTCCCATTTGATCCCAGTTTAATCAACTTTACCTGAGAAAGTGCACTCGTGATCTTATTGGTTGACCATAGTTTTGTCCCACCTCATGCCCTCCTTGTGAGTTCCCATTTCTCACCACCTGGGACCCACCTCACTTGGTGGTTTTGCTGTACAAAGATCCCTAGAAAAGTCAGGGTCCTCGGCAACCCACTCAGGACCCCTTCTGTCTGTCTGTCTGTCTGTCTCTCTCTCAGTAAATATTCTGCTCTTGACCTCGTTGTTCCTAAGATTCATTCTTCCACTTGTACTGGACATGCAGTAGATTGGGAGTTTCTTCCCCCTGTATCAGAAGGAGCTAGAGAGAGGAGATTTGACAGGTTATACGTAGGGACAGAGAAAAGAGAAGCAAGGATGAGGGGAAACATGAGGAGCTTCATGGGCATTAGAATCAACGACTCCTGTGTTGGATGAGTGGTGTTGGAAGACTCAAGAAGCAGCTCTTGGTGAGGGAAAACACAAAGTTTGATGTAAACCAGCGCATACACTAAAACACTAATCACACTCATACGCAGTCACGCGTACACTTGCATCCCTGTACCCGTAACTCAGGAGTGGGGAAGTCTGGGTGCAGGTAGCTGAGTCTGTCTCACAAGCAAAGAGCAGACCGGTCTGAGGGTGGAGCAAAGCTCTGCCAGTTACAGCCCCACTGTTTTAGCCCATATTCTGGAGCTTCTGTTTCCCTCAGGATCCCTGGAGGGCCGATTCTTCTCTCTACCTCCCCCTGAATTTTAGCCCAAGGTCCTCTGCCAGCCTGGGGAAGACCACGAGGATGGCTCTCCTTGAAAAGTCTCCATTTTGGCTGAACCTGGCCCTTCTTCCATGTGTTGATGTGTACAGAGCTGGCTAAGATTTGTCCTTATCTCCTCTATTAGCTTCAAGCAATACAAATGGGTGTACAGAGGTGCTGATGTATAGTCTTTAAAACAAGGTGACCGGTTCGTGATGCCCGACTACAGCTCCCAGTAGTATTGTGAACACTGAGATTGAGCTTTGAGAAAGAGGTCATGAATTCTCAGGGCATGATGATTACACATCAGAACTAAAGCACTGAGCCCCAAACACTAGACACTGCCCCAATCTGTGATACGCAGATTACCCTCTCTGAGTATCTCTCTCTGCTTATCGCAGGGGTGATTTCAGGCCGCTTACCTGCTCAGTCACAGCACTCATGTACTTATGACCTTCTTTCAGTCACTTAGTCATTGCTGAGCCACTCCCCACTTCACAAAGGAATAAAACCCAGATTTGGCTCTGGGTTGAGGCCTTTGTTCCAGTTAGCCATTATCCTGACTGGACTTCAACCCCCCATTTTTTTGGGGGGGTAGTAGTGATATAGGGGAATGAAACTCCTGACCTACTATATTCCATATAAGTTTGTGTTCTCTAAAATTGAAGAATGAATTTTAGGAATAACGGAAGTTAAGAGCAGAATATATTTATTGAGAGAAAGAAAGCTTCAGTCTAAGAGAGACAGAAGGGGTCCTGAGCAGATTACCAGACTCTGTCTTTTCCAGGGACTTCTATAGACCAAAACCATGGTTCAAAGGTGGGGGAAGACTGGAAACTCACAAGGCAGATGTGCATAAGGTGGGACAGAACTATAGTTAGCCAATAGGATTAATAGTTGAGCAGTGGTCGATAGGCGATATTGGTCAGAGCACTAAAGACTAGAGTGTTGATAGCAGTACAGACAGACAGCAAAGGGTCAGGAGGTCTCAACTGACCTCAGCAAAGGGAATGAGGACTCCATTGACTACGTAATACAGGCCAAGTGCGTTTTGCTGTGGCAGAAAACCTGCCTGCATTTTGCCCATGTTCTAAGGCTTTTTGGGAGACAGATTAAGGACAATGAATTTATTAATCTGGTAGAGGAAATTTCAAGACAGCCCAGCGTTCCGACTGTGACATGAGTGCAAGTAGCTGCCTTTATCCAGATCTATAGTAAAAATGAGGAGGAGAAAAAAATCAGAGTTGAAGGATTTGTTAAACTTGCAGCTTGGCCAGACAGGAAGCACCTGCAAAGTCGGTGCCATGGAAAGCATGGTTGTTGAAGATTCGCATTAAAAGAAGCTAAGTGGGCTGTGGCTGTGGCACTGTGGCTCAGCACCTGCCTGGCAAGCACAAGGGTTCAATTCCCAGTAAAAAAAAAAAAAAAGCCAGGTACTTTTCATCAGGACAGTAAGAAATATAGTTTAAAAACTGTACGGAAGCTGGGCATGGTGGCGCTCTACTGTAATCCCAGCATTTGGGAGGCTGAGGCAGATGGATCATTGCAAATTTGAGACCAGCCTGGGCTACAAAGTGAGCCCAAGGCCAGCCTAAATCACATAGCAAGACCTTGTCTCAAAAAGACAAAAGAAAAAAGAAAAAAAAAGCACCTCAGGAATCTGCAAGATGCCACCCATCACAGGTTCAGAGCTGCAGATGTAGGAATCTTTCATTTGGGAAGAGAGCCCCATTGCTATTTGGATGAATATCATTTTTCTTGATTATTTTTATTTCAAAAACAGTTTATATCTAAATGGGCAATAAATGGAGGTACCTCAGATCACATAGGTCTCCTTGCTGGGCCCCTGGGCAGGAGCTGGTGACAGCAAAGACCTGCCACAGTGGATTTGATGTCATGCCTGAGTGCCAGGAAGGCTCCTCCATCACACTTTCCTCTCCTGGCCACCTCCTAGGCTTCCACGTCCAGTGCCCCAGTGCAAGGGTGCAGGGACGGGGGTGGGTATTTGCTCCAGGACTCTGCTTAGGCTTCAGATTCCTCCATGTTTTTCACCTCTCTCTAATCACTGACACCATCTCACCACAGGGCCAGCAGTTCATAAACCCCACGATTGAGGTTCAGGGTGTGTAGGGTAGTAGTTACTCAGGGCTCTGCAGCCCATGGCATTCAGGTGAAAGAGACCAGGTTATTCCTTGTAGAAAAAGGTTTGCCAGAAAGAGGAACCAGGTCCAAGTATGGTGGTAAAGAATGGGAGTGACCCTGGGGATCTCTAGACTCACACTGCATTCCCCATCTTCGTGACTGGTCATTTATCAGGAGCAACCGTCCACTGAGTACTGCAGATGGGGCAGGAGCCGAGGATGCAGGAAAAAAACATCCTCGGTCAGTGCTGTCAGCCTGGGGCACCGGCTCCGATGTGTTCTGAGAGACCCAGCCTTTCTGCACCCCACCTGAAAAGCAGGATGTCTGCTCTTTGTACCATGAGCTCTTGGGAACCTTTGGCCTTTCTTGCACCTGATTCTGCTCCTTACACCATGCGTGAGCACTCCACAGAGGAGACAGGAGAGGGAGCAGCTCCCCCGCTCCAAGCTGCTTTCTGGAGCAGAGGAGAGCCGGGATCTGTGCTCAGACAGGCAAAGGTTGGCTTCTGCGACACAATTTGTGGATGACCCTTCCTCTCTGACCTCAGCCTTTTTCTTTGGTCAGGAAAGTAAGCCCACCCAGTTCTTAACACTGAGTACTTGCTGATGGTCATCTACAGCCCCAGCCATCTCCTAGGTGATGCTGAGGACACCAAGGTGACACAAAAGCTGCTTCTCTGCAACAGTGGAGGACATGGATCCAGCTTCACTCTGTGATGACCAAGTTTGAAGGCAGTTTGGGGAACTTCTATGTGGGCAGATGCAAGAAATCCTGCCCCAGCCTAGGAGTCAGGCAACGATACTGGAGCAGGCGACCTGAGCTGAGGATTCCAGGATGAATGAGCATTGTGATCCCCAGAGCAAATCTGTGCTGTGATGCGCAGGTGACAGGGCAGGGAGAAGGAGCAGCAAGCATGGGTCCTATGAGGATCGGGAGCCCATGGACTTCCTTGGGAGGATTTTGGTATCCCAGGCACCATGTCTGAGCCCCAACAGGGGACAGATGTGGTCAATGAGCATGTGGGAGACACTAGAGTGTTACTACTGCCTTCACCCTTGGAGAAGTAACAAGCATCCAGCCCTGCTCCAGTACGACTTCTCCATGTGCTCCTCTGGTCCTGCCTGTGCAATTCAGAGAGGACCAGGTTTTCCAGGGCATAGACTTGGATGTTCTAGTAGTGTGTACAGCAATCCAGCTGGTTTTGTCTTGTTTTGTTTGTTTGCTTTTTTGACACAGGGTCTCACTGTGTAGTTCAGGCCGAACTTGAACTCAGTATGTAGTACAGGCTGGCCTCAAACTCACAGAGATCCTCCTGCCTCAGCCTCCTGAGTACTGGGATCGCGGGCATGGGCCACCACACCCAGCTATCCAGTTGGTTTTAAATGAGAAAGAATAAATTAAAGACCAGGAGTGAATACACAGGAAGTGAAAGCTGTGCCACATTGTTTATGACATGTTTCCCTCAGGCTATAACATACTGATGTAACGTCTGCTTTTTTTTTTTTCTAGTCAATGATTTTTATATAACCCTGCTGAGTATAGATAGCTTAGGTCAGATCCTTCTTTTCAAAGGAACACCATTGGAATTGCCCTGGTTTGTCTTTCCAAAAAGAGTATCCGTTCTCATATTCTGGCACAGGACATATTATGGGGAGGAGAAATTGAGATGTGTGATCCGGCCTGTGGACCAATGCGTGGGTTTTCCCCTAGAGGAAGGAAAACGGGGCGGGGGCAGGGTGAAGAGAGAGAGACGGAGGCAAGTTGAAGTTTCCCAATCAAACCTCGTTTTATTGAACAATGCTACTGGCTTATAAAGAAGCGGGGGCAGGAAGTTACGGATGGGTCACTGTCATTTCCTGGGTGGGGCGAAAGGATCCTGGGAAATGTAGGCTGACGCACTGGACGCCCACAGGAGGGAGAGATGGAGCGGCAGCCATGAAGCTATCATGCTGCTCCCTACAGATGTGGGCTTGAGCTTGTTGTCTGTATTATAAAAGAAACCTGGGGCTGAATCGGGGTCCAGGTGAGAGGCAGGGGCACCTTCCCCTAGCAGGGCTGGGCTGGCATCTCCAAAGAGGCGAGAGTCACATTAGCTACTTTTTCTCTCTGTTCCTTCTCTAGGACGCCTGCATTAAGACCTTGGGCAGGTGAAGAGGGAAGCTCAGGACCGACAGGTGACCGGCAGAGGATGAGATTCGAGACGATCACAGCGCCAGACCTGTGCCAGACCAAGGAGAAGTGTACTCATGAGGCTTTGGGGTCAGGCAGCCTCGGGTTTCCATCCTCTCTTTGCTCTGTCTCCAGATGTCAGAAACCTTTAGCACCATCCGACCCCACCGTCAGGGCTTCCCAGTCGGTCATCCTGTCCTGTCCATGCTGAACGTCTCTGTGTGGGGGACAGGTCATGGGGAATGAGCTCTGTGAGGTATACGATCCTGAGCCCAAGTGGCCATTTGATTGTCTCATGACACCCCTTGGATTCCAGCTAGACATCCACTGGCCATTCTCCCATTGCTGGTCAGTGACACAGGCTGGACCACAACCCAAGCTGCCTGGACTTCAGTCCAGGGTCCTCCGAGCGCCCCGTCTCAGCCCCGCTGGAAGGCAGGCCAGCCCTGCTCACTCCCTGGGATGAGACTGAAATCCCATTCCCATACCTGCTGGGAGGGGTGGGCAGGCTGTGTCCCTGGAGTGGGAAGCCCAGGGCAATGCCCAGGCATTTCCTGGGGTGGGCAGGCTGTGTCCCTGGAGTGGGAAGCCCAGGGCAATGGCCAGGCATTTCCTGGGGTGGGCAGGCTGTGTCCCTGGAGTGGGACGCCCAGGGCAATCCTGTTCTCCGTGCTTTCTCACCTAGCCTGTTACTTCCACCTGGCCTCTGTATGCTCTTCCCATGGGACTAGAAGGAATGTGAGGAGAATGTCAGAGGTGTGGGGGATCTCCAGGGACAGAGGCCCTTCATCTACTGGCTAAGAAAGAGGTTCAGTTATTCGCTGAATCACAATTTCAAATTTCCATGACCTTTGCTGTTTACAAGGGAACTTCTGTTGATCAAAGCCTGATGGTCGAGCCCAGCTCCTGGCCTGAGTGGGTCCACTGCACAGTGCAGTGAACCAAGAGCCCATGTGCCATGAAGAGGGACTGGAGAAGGCTCCATGCTGCCCCTCTACGTGTGAACACAGAGCCACCCACTGAGCTACCCACCAGGAGCCCGATGCCATCTCTACGATTCCCATAGCGATTCAGAGCTCTTGGCTGGCGTGAGATGCCACCGCAGGAGCCAGCCGCTGGATCACATAGGAGAGTTTGCCTTTCCTTTGTATTTCTCTGATGGCCAGCAGGGCGTGGCTTGGCCCTGATGCGGTCACGCATGCCCACACAGCCCACTTCCTTGTGCTATTTCAGGCCCTGGGTATACAGCACAGCAGGCTCTGCGAAGGCGGAGTGAAGGTCACAGGAGTGCACAGACACCACAGAAATCTTTGACTTACGCACTCCAGCAGTGCTTGGGGCGAGTGTGTACACACGGGAATGAAAACCACCTCTCTCGCCCAGGGGTAACTGGCAACTCTTCAATTAGTGAGCTTTTCATGTGGGTGGAACCAACTACCACTTTTTGTGTGTATTCTCTCTGATAAGGTCCCATTAGGGTTTTTCCAGGTTTATAACAAACGGTTGACCTAACAGGTCCTGTGTTGTGTGACTTGCGCATGGAGGTGAATCCCAGCCTCCCTAGTACTTTTTCTCTTTTGTGCTCCCTTTTACTTCAAGGCTTGCCTGTGGCTTGTCAGATGGGAAAAATAATGACATCAGAGATTACTGGCTGTTGGGGACCACAAATTCATAGTGGCTGACCTTGCATACTTCCCTAAGGGATAAATGGAAGTTTGGGATTATCCATATGGTCCTTGTGTGATTTCCCATTAATCCTTTAGGGATGGACCATCCTCTCCCATCCATTAAGACTAAACTAAAACCGCTAAGATTCAAAACCCTCCAGGGCAAGATCCCCCTTAACATAGAATCATAGCCGTTGCCGCTGAGTGACTGACCTCTGAGTCTTCGGCCAGCTGTGAATCTCCCGCCCCTCTCTATCATGCACACACCCAATAAACAGCGGCTGGCTTGAAGCGTCCGTCTCTGCCCATCCTGAGGCACTGACCTCCCAGCCACTGTCAAACCTCCAGCCACTGCTGCCCACTTAATTCCTGGTTGTCTCCAAAATGATTTCCTCCCTGACTTTGAAAGCTCTACAGATCCAGAGAAGGGAGTCATACACACTTCCCCTCGTTCTCACCCCACTCCCCAGTATCACTTTTGGGTACGGGATCTCAGTCTGACAAGCAGAGAATAAATGTCACAGGCAGACAGAAGAGGTTTGATTTTTGAAGAGCTTGTACAGTGCACCTGCAAATGGGCTGCTGTTCAGATTCAGGGAAATGTCTACTCTCAAAATGCTTTCAAGCCAGGGAGCATCTGCTCCAGGCTGCATTTGTAGGGGCAATAAAAATAGAAGTAAATGCTGATTGGCTAAATCTCTTCCAGCCCGGGGTTTGAGTGAGATTTGGGTTGCTACTAGTACTTGACGGGTTGGGTGAGTCCCCAAAATTGCTAGGAGGAACCAAGTCAGCTTGTCCCTGGATAGATAATCACTTGTACAAGGGAGGGTGAATCTCTGAAGTTGGGTTTTGGTTCCAACAGAAGACAGCTGGTCTTCGGGGGTGGCGGTGGAGGATCTCAAAAGCAGGCGCTATGGGTAGTAGTTTGTCCTTATGGAAAATACCAGAAGCAGTCGTAGAAGCAGTTTGCAGACCAGAAGCACTGAGAGGAACAGCTAGTCACTGCTGTAATAGACCAACTCATAGTGGCAACTGGGGAAAAGGAAGCTTGACTAATATCCCATTGTGGAAATCACACCACCCCGGATCTTTAGCCGCTGCCAGTGGTTTTGTCTTTCAGGACAGAGAAATTCTTCACTCAGCTGCTGCTGAGGCAAGGCTTGCCACCGGTGAGTGTCTCCAGCGGAGGACCCGGCCCCTACAAATCACTAGACGGTGAGTCACTTGCTGTATCCAAGGAAGTCAGATGTCTCTAGAGGTGGTTGGGACGGATCTCATACAGCAAGTTCTTTGCTTGATAAGTGCCGGAGCCCTGCAACTCCCAGAACTTCTTGGACTGCAGGGCTGAGGGCAGCCTCACTTTCTGTGTGAGGGGTGCCGGGTCAGAGGTGAGGAAATCCTGCCTGCTGTAGCAAGCTATGCTGCTCATAAGGCTTGAGCTTCAAACACAGAAAGTCTGAAATCAAAAGCACGGGAAAAGTTTAGAAATGCAAACTCTAACCCCAGGAAGCCTAGTGTAATTCTGCTAACATCAAAGAGGGGTTTTAGACAAAACTATTGTTAGACATTAAAAGAAGTCAGTGCAGTAGAAGAACATTACCACCATAAATCAGAATGCTCCTGATAACATAGCTGTAATACCCATGAACAACAGGGCAGAATTTAAAAATAGATGCGAGCATTACAAAAGACATTGATGTACCTCTTTGAATAACCAGTGTAAAGGCACATATAAGATGCACAGTACAGACATCTGAACTACAGATTTCACTTTACAGAGTTGATGTATGTAGAACAGATATGGGCCAGGGGTTTAGCTCAGCAGCGAAAGTGCCTGCTTGGCAAACGTGAGATCATGAGTTCAATCCCCGGCACCAAAATAAATAAATAAGAACAGATACAACTCAGACTATTTCTCTGTGCCCTGGGAGCACTTCCCAAAGTCAACACACACTAAAACAAAAGCAGTAACTGGGCTGAAAGGAAACATTGAATAGGTAGAGTATGGAAGATTTCCAGGGTAAGGAAGCTGGTCTTCTTGACACTAGAACGGTGGGTACATAGCATTACCCATTTTTTCTAAGCCACTAGAATATACACCAAGAGCAAACCCTAATGTAAACCACGGACTTTGGGTGACAATACCATGTCAATATACATTCATCAGTTGTCACAAATATACCTCTCTGGTGACCTCTGTGTCTCAAAGGAAAATGATCTTACCAAAACCAACACAAAAAGGAGGAAGTGTCAATGGTCCCTTAAATATTTAAGCAATTCAACCACGAAGAAATATGTCCCTTTAGGCCAAGGCTTCACTGGTTCGCAGGCTTCTAAATGTTGAAGACTAAAACAGCCACCTGATGTGACTCTAGCGGATTCTGGAGTTGTGGACACACCCTGAGTCCCTCGATGAGGCTGGCAACAATGCTGTACCCCCCCAACATCTGCACCCAACTCTTCGCGTCCCCAGACCCTCACCTCAATGCACTGCTCCTTCACTTGGCGCCCCCCACCTCCACGTCCTGCCAGACCCCCTCCACTTCCCTGTCTTCGGCCTTTTCCCGCCAGAGCTCCCTCCGCTCTTTCCACCCCTCCCCCATAGGTCCCCCGTCCTCCAGCAGGGTGCCCAGAGAGGGCCTGCTGCCCCGCCCACACCACCCTGACTGAGTCCCTGATACTCACAGCCCCTCTCTGTGTGTCTGACGGGGGAGAGGGGCACTCCAAACCCTCACCCCACCCCTGCCACCAGGTCACACATGCAGGGGGCCCCACACTCCCAGCCCAGATACACTGGTCCCCCTCCTCTGCACCCTTCTGTTTCAGAAAGAGCATCCGTCTAATCTACTGTTCTTCCAGGTCCCCACAGAGCCCCCAGCTCAAGCCCCCACTGCCTCTGCACCCCATAGGGGCTCCCACCATACATCTTCCTCGGGGTGCCAAGGCTGCAGGGTCTTTGAGACCACACCGCCTCGCCTCACTAGGCCATGCCAAATGGATGCCTTCCCGTGACATCCGTCCAACCCTCAGCAGGCCCTCCCCAAGCACCAGTGTCCTCACTGGTCTCCCTGGGGACAGCACCAGACACTCATGCCCTCTCCCCTCCCACCATCCACACTTCCTTGGCACCCTCTGCTCACACACAGACAGACCCAAGCCCCCCCCCCTTAGCCCCCGGAGCCCCGCGCAGCCTCCAGGAGCAGCAGGCAGCAGGCAGAGGGCATTGCTGCAGGGCTCTGCAGGCCACAGGCGTCGTTTCCAGTGCCCTCTTTGCTTTCCCTCTTAAAATATTTGAATGAGTCGTGTGTGCGCGTGGGCGCGCGCCTGTCTAGGACTTTAACTCAGAGTCTCAGTCTTGACCTTTGTCTCTAGGTTTATTTATTTATTTTTATTTTTATTTAGTTATTTATTTTTTCGAGGCAGGATCTTGCTGAGTTGCCCAGGCTGGCTTCTAACTCGATCTGCAACTTCCGGGACATGGCTGAGGGACATGGCTGAAGTCCCCCGCATTGTATCAGCGGTTCCCTTGGTTACTGAGGCTCCTTTCCCTCCATCACACCCAAGAGTCCTCAAAAATACTCTACATCCAGAGCTGGGGGTGGAGCTCGGTGGCACCGCCTGCCTGCCCTGATGCCAATCAATCAAATAAATAAAACCCAAAAAACTCTACATCTATAAATTGCCTTAGTTGAGAAAGTAAACAGCAGGAACCAGATTTTAGTATAAGGGATCAGGTCAAAAGATTTCAAATTACTCATCTTTTTAAAAGGTGGGCTCATACTTGCAAAATGAGCCAGTACCCTTTGTGGGGGATTGTCACCTTTCCCTGGGGTTTCCTACAACTCAAGGGAAATATAAACTCTCTCAGTTCCAGGAAATAGTATTTCTCTGAAATGTTCGTTTCTCTAATACTTGTACTACACCCTTGAGTGTGGAATGTAAAATTCTGCCTAATTAACCTTTTCTGTGCTTCTCACTGACCAGTCCTTTTTCACCACAGGTTTCACTGAGCCTGCAAATTTATTCTGTGGGTGAGGTGGGTTTAGGTTCCTCATTTCCGTGGAAACCTCCTTGAAACCTGTCTGAAAATAATTGATTCAGTTCTCACGTGTTGGTTCAAGTGGGAATTTTCTGACGTTCCTTTTTTCGTACTTGCTAATATTCTTCTGTAGGGCAGAATTTTTTCTTCTTCTCTGTTCTCTTTTCATTTCAAAGGATTCAAGAAGAGATTTTAACCCATGCTTGTAGTTCATGTCTTGTACATTTTCTTTTGGATGTTCAAATTGTTCCAAGTTTGTGCAGTGGAATCTCCTGCGTGCTGGCCCTGGAATCTTCTTGAAATATCTGAGGAATTTTGAAGAGTGTCAGTACTGTTGGTATCAAGACTTTTCATAATCATCAGATATCTTTGCTTCCTCAGAATGGAAACAACTATTTCTACAAGGAGTCTTCACCTGGAAAATGGTCTTTCGAAACAGATCTCATCCTGGAGATCTATACTGGTTCCCATCCAGCACTCCTTTCTAACTTCATCCCACTAAAAGACCAAATCAAAACACATTACCTTTGGGGGAAATTTACACATAACATGACTACACCACACGCAGATCTGAAAGGAGAGAGTCTGATTCATCTCTTCCTCCTGTGTTTCCACAAGGCATTTCTTGATACCCATAGATTACGTTCACACCCCCATATTTTCTTGTAACAGTTGAGCTGATTTGTCTTTAACATGCATCATTCTAATCCAAATTACAGCTTGGGTGTAATTACGTGGTGAAGTTGAGATCTGCCCAGTTTTCTTGAGATGAGTAGCCAGTAGACAACTGAAATTTTGACACATTCCACACTTCCCCCTTATTGGAATGTTTATCGTCATCACCTCATGAAAGAACAAATACAAATCCGTCAGGTTGTCTGTTTAAAAACTGCCCTCATGATGTGTGTCTCTGTACTTTTGTGACCGCTGTTCATCATACGGTTTTTTTGTTTTGTTTTGTTTTTTTGCGGTACCGGGGATCGAACTCAGGACCTCAGGCTTGCCAGGCAGGCACTTATGCCAGTGAGCTAAATCGCTGCCCCCATCATACTGTTTTAAAGTAATGTACAGTTAGGTTTTGATCCGTCCTTAACATCATGGGGAAATACTGCTATTTTCCCAACTCCACATTTTCTGCTCGACTTTAAAAAGAGTTTTCAGGTAAAATTCAAAAACTTCGTAATAATTTGGTTTGGATTATAATGGCTACATGCAAACAAATGGGGGGAAGCTACAATTTTTTTTTTTACTAATTTTTTTCAACCAGGAACACAATGTGCTTTAAAATATTTGCTAAGACAAAAAGTAACTAGAATGATGTGGCATTTTATAGAGAGAAAAAAGATTTTCGTTTTTAAGTATAGAACTTTAAATAGAGCACTTAGTATGAATTCAAGAGTGTTCCGCCTCAAGGAGCACAAGGGATTTCAATGTGAAGCCAACTGACGGGAATTTGGAGGCCAAGATCCTGGGAATCTGACTGGAAAAGTGAGAGGCAAGACAGCCACAAATTCTCCCCAACTTCACTGCTTCTACAGTCACCTCATCCCTGGAGCTCAGAATCTTCCCTCTAACCCACAAGTCTTATTTCCCCAGCTGCAGAAGGGGTGGTGCTACTGTCTCTGCACATGGATCTGTAGATCCCCAAATGCTCTGACCAAGGCCACAGCAAGTCCTGCTCACAGTAGAGAGGTGACCAAGACCCCGGCACGCAGATGTGACACTGTGCCGCTTTGGTGGTGACTCTGCAGTGGGAGTGTCCCACTCTAGTCAGAAGTGCTGGGAGACCCCTGTTCTGAATCCATAGCCAAATCCTTCCTCTTCAAACAGGACAAGAGAAAAGGAGGAGACCTCTTTGCGCATCACTGATGCCAGCTCGCTCTCCCATCCCAGCATCTGATCCAGAAAGAACGGTGTCAACATGGTGAAGTGGAATTGAAAAGCTGTAAAGAGCTAAACGAGAACTCAGTGACACAACAGAAAGGAGAGGGAGAGGGGGGGACACAGAGATGGTGGTGGAAAGGGTGGAGCCTGGGACACACAGGACAGGATTAACCAGCGCGAGGCTGAGTGTCACACTCGCATCCAGTGATGGGCTGCTTAGGCCTGAGGTTCAAAATTGAGAGCTGGGCCTGGGTATGAACATGGTCTTGGACCCATCCGTAAAGCCACTCACTCAGTGGCCCTGACCCCACTGCCCTGTGCCACCACTCACCCCACCCGCCCCAGCCCCATTTCCTGATCTCCTGTTTAGCTCAGAAGAAAAATGTACCCCAAGCCAACCCCTTCCCAGGAGTGAAGCTCTGGAGTCCAAAGACTTGAAATGGAGCCCACATCCTGCACCCCAGCCTCGAGATGGGGCTCCCTTCCTTCATCGATCCTTCATGATCCTGTCCTGTTCCTCTGCCCAGGGCTTGGGGTTGCTTAGAGAATACTCTCTTTAAGGTATGATTAATATCACTATTATTTGCTCTTTAATAATTTGGTCTAAATGCAATTTTATGTCAAAACTGAAGAGGCTCTTAGGGCACTGGCCGTTGGAGGCAAGTAATTCTGCCTGTGATTCACTCACACACTCCTCACCAACCGCGGGATGTGGAAAGGTAGGGACACGGGCCAGGGTGGGGATGGCCTGCCGCTGGCTTGCTCAGGGCTAGGGAAGAACACAGAGGTCTGGGTGGTTTGGGATTCAGGGTTGCAGGAGAGGAGGAGCAGGGCTCAGGGGACCTGGAATGTGAGGAGACTTGGGGGACCAGACAGGGTTGGACCCTCAGCCTTGGCTTGATAGGGCTGGAGGCTGCGTCTCCGTTATCCGCCCCCCCCCCCGCCCCGTACCTGCTCCACGCCACTGCGCATGCTCCCCGTGGTCTTTCAGCGGACCCAGCGCGGCTTGTCTTTCCCCTCCGCTGCTACCCAGTGCAGCCCCACTCGGCGCTGCCCCCTCGCCCACCAGGGGCCCCAGTTGATCCTCCCTCCACCTGAGGGGTCCAGGTAGAGTGCAGCCCTGTGAGGCTGTCCCTGCCCTGTCCCTCAGCACAGTGAGAGTCTCACCAGAAAGTGGAGTCTGAGACAGAAGAAACTTTATTCAGAAACCCCAGGTGACCAAGGAGGTTTTGTGACATGAGAACATTTGCAGCAAACAGTGGATGTGCCCGTGTTGTCTCAGAATCTGACAGGGAAACGAAGATCCAGGTCGCTATCTGTGAACAGGGCTGGTTCAGACATAAACTGCGTGAATGGAATAAAGCGCTCCGGGGGACGAGAGGGACCCCAGGAAACGCAAGGCTTTGCAGGCGGGTCCTCAGGGTCGCTGGGAGTGGTACTGGCCTGATAGTAGCCATGTGAGTCATGGTGAGTGTTCCTGGAGGACACCTCAGCCACAAGGGATTATCGTGCTCTTGAGAGGAGACCGGTCCTTACTCAGGGCAGACGGAAGGCTGAGACCACAGGGGACTCAGAATGAAGGCGACACTGAGTTTCACACCCTCTCCGCAGTATCTCACATCATAGCACCTTGAGGCCATGTCTGCGTGCTGGTGCAGGAGGCAGAATCCAGGAGCCGTCCCGTCCCATGTCCAGTGGCCTGGTGGCTGATCAGCTGACACTGAACAGAGAGAACAGACAGTGAGAAAGTGAGCTGTGGCCAGTGCATGATGCAGAACGTGGCCGGGAGATGGGAGTGAGGATTAACAGGACAAGATGTGGGGGTGAGTTCGTGAGTGACAAAGGAGGGGGGAACAGACAGCAGGGGAGGAAAAGGGAGAGGTGGGTGGACAGAGCCAGGTGGCTCCAGCAGGGACAGGAGAAGCAGCCTGAGTCTCCTCCTCCTTTGCACCTGAGATCCTGCAGGGGACAGGACCTCACCTTTGACAAAGCTTGTCGCCAGGGGATGGGGTTGAGGTGCAAGTCTCCACATTCAACTTCACCATCAATGGCTCCTTCTGCTCAGGGGGCAACCGGATACAGCACTGCTCAAAGCAGACTCTGTAGTTGCAGCTGCCACACTGGCGGGTGAGGCCCAAGGGCACGAGGGTCCCATTACGGCAGCAGTGTTGCTGGGGGTCGTAGAACTGGTCCCCGCATATCGTGTAAGCGTGGCACAGCATCAGAGAGGTTCCTGGGGGGGACACTGGAGGAGAAAGAGGTTCTGTGGCCCTGGGCAGCAGGGGCAGGTGGTGCCCAGCCTGGGGCCCCCAGGAGCCACACCCTCCCCAAGCGTCCCCTTCCCTTGTGGGCTCACCTGGGGCTCCGTGTGCACAGAGCAGCGTGAGCAGGCAGAGAGCGGCAGAGAAGGCTGTGGAGAGAAGGGAGGAGGTAGCACGGAGGAAGCCGTCATGGTCATGCTCAGCCTCAGGGCCCACCGTGGGATCAGGGGAGGCTCCTGCAGGTGTAGAGCTTCAGCCTCCCTGTGGTCAGCTTTGTGCTGGGCAAGGGGAGGAGGGCAGGAATCCTGGGTGAGGGGGGTGTAGGGCTCAGCGGGGAGGAGGGAGTGCTGGGCTGGGGTTGGAGGTGGAGGAGCAGCTGCAGCCAGGCTGGCAGGGGCTGGGTGGCAATTGGAGGAGCTCACACAAGATGCCGCTGGGACAGGGCCGGGGATGAGTGTAGGACAGAGGCAGAGACAGTGCTGAGGGCCGGGACGGGTGGGGCTCGCAGAGCCCGTCTCACGGAGATGGACTGAATTCGGGACGGGCACCCGTGGTGCTTCCACGGAGCCTGTAGGGGCAGGAAGGAGCTGGGTGCAGGGAGGTTTGTAGCGGGGTAGAGACGGGGCCGGCTGGTGTCTCAGATTGGGGGTGGGCTCTCTCCCTTACCCAGGAAGCAGCACGGCGCAGCCATGCTTCGGGCTGGATGCCGCAGAGTAAGTGGGGCTTCGGGGTGTCTCAGCCAGTACTTATACCTCAGATATAAGGTGCTGATTACATCAGATCCCTTGTCCTGCTGCCAATGACCTGCAGGGACATGCCTGGCCCTAGAGCAGGAGCAGGTGTCAGTATATACATGTGTCATAGAGGATGTGATGTCAAATCCTTCACATGCCAAGAGAGGACCGAGCCTCCTCTGTCAAAAGCCTTCTTCACATCCCCAAAAGGAATCTACTCTGACAGCAGGAGTGAAATGGGCTGAGGAGTAGCTCAGGGGTAGAGCGTTTGTGCAGCATGTGCAAGGTTCTGGGTTCAAGTCCCAGCACCACACCAGAGATTAACAACAGGAGGACAAGGAAAGAAGCAGCAGTTCACAGGATGCTCCCTGAGTTTGTGTCACCCTCACTGTGAGACACACAAGGACAGTCCCCCTGGGATCCCCCCCTCCCACTGTCTTCTGTACCTAACCCGTGCCACACATTCTCAGGGGCTCAGCAGCTCGTGTGCCTCACAACCCAGCTGGGACCTGGGACGCAGCGCATGCTGCCTGAGCCGCCGCCCGCAGCATTCAGGACAGAGACTGTGGTACGCAGTCACTTGTGACAGAGCAGGTGGGAGGCGGTAGCGTAGGACAGGAAGGTGTGGGAATGGCCTTGGGGACCCTTGGGTTTATGCTTCATTTCCTCTCTTCAGCCATGGTTATGCGTCCGGAAGGAACGTCCATCAGACACCGGAGATGCCCCAGGCATCGGCCAGATGCAGCAGGAGCCATGGACGTAGAGAAATATCCCCCTTCCTCGCCATCAGTGCCCTGAGCACCAGCTCTAGTGTGTCCAGGTTGGGGCAGAGGGATTGTCCCCAGCCCAGCTCTAGGGGCACCTGTGCACACTGGCACTGCTGTGCCCCAACTGGGTTCTATGTCTCCAGAGAATCCTCGAGGGCCACACCCTTTAAAAACCCCTCAGAGCCCCACCTGCAGGATGCAGTGCCTGCTCTTTGCAACTCGCACAGATGCTCTTGTGGCCTTGTAGCCCCTCTTGCACCTGACCCCAGTTCCAGCGCCACAGGTGACTGTTGTGAAGAGCAAACAGCACAGATGCCAGCGCTGAGGTTCTGAGCTGCTTTTTGCAGCTGGGCGAGGAGGTCTCCGCTCTTCTCTCAGACTGGTAAGAACCAACTGTAGCCCAAAATGTTGGCTGACCCACTAGAGGTGACTTTGCCTCTCTGACCCACAGCTTCATTGCCCATTTAGAGAAATAAGCCTGGCAGGATAACCAGTTGTCTGTTGGGCCAAGAGCACTCACAGCTTTGCAGCCCTGGAAATAAATATTCACTGAGGACCGTTTCTGGGTCCAGCCATCTCTTATGTCACGCAGGGGAAACAGAGTTAACACAACAGCCTGTACTCTCCCAACAGTGGAGGACTTGGACCCAGCCACACGCTAGGAAGACGAGGTCAGGGAAGGTTGTGGAAGCCTCAGGGGGAGGCCGGGGGGGTCCCTGACCCAGCCTAGTCGAGGCTGATGACACTGGAGCAGGGGAGTCGAGCTGTCAGCAAATGGGTGTCCCTAAGAGCGGCTGGCAGCACTGGGAGAAGGGCGGAGAGGACCAGCAAGCCGAGGTGCTGAGCAGCTCACGAGGATGCAGGCTTCATCCTGAGCGTCCTGGAACCTGGGGCCACAGCTGAGTCCCAGAAGGGGGACAGAGGTTGCGTGGAAGATAAACTACTGCTTCCTCCAATGGGGATGTGACGGACAACCAGCCCCAGGCCAGCACCCTCTCTCCACCTGCCCTTCCGGCCCCAGCTTGGCTCTCAGGGAGGCCAGAGTTCCCAGGACACAGGTAGGACTAGGTGTGTAAGGTGGTCCACTTGAGCTGAAATGATTTACTTTAATTCAAGAAGAATCGTTAGAAAGCTGGGCGGGGTGCACTGAATCAAAGGCTGCACTGCCTCCAGGAGCTGTTTCATCTCGGACAATCTCACGATGACGCAACATCTGCCTTCCTCCTGGCCAGCCCCAGGCCCTTGGCCAGGGTCACAAACTTCCTTCCAAAAAGCCATTGGCGAGGCTGCCCTGGCTAGTCTCCCAGCAGGGTCTCTGTGATCATAATCCCGAGTCAGGCGTTTTCTGGGCAGCTGGACGAGGGCCATGGCCTAGGGATTGCCCAAGAGTAGGAGGCTGGGCTGAACTGAAGCCCGCCTGTCCCGGGGCAGTGCTGGGCTGGCAACCCCAAGAGGAGAGAGTCACGTACGACACAGGCTGGCTTGGAGCTCTAGGGCTGCAGTCTGGCCTCCAGACACCCTGGGCCCAGCCGGGGAAGGGGGGGCAGGCGGGGCTCACACACTCCCCAGCGTGAGTCCCTCGGCTCTTGGGGAGGGGCTGGGGGAACTGGGCTCCCGGAATGTGAAACCCATGGAGATAGGGGCCCTTCCTGCCTGTGCTGCTCCCCCCCCCCCCAACCCGCTCCGCCCTGGAATATTTTCCTTCTGCCCTGGGACAGCTCATCCCAGAGGACAGGAGGGAAGTGGGGAGAATGTCAGAGAGCTAGGAGGAGAAAGAGGGGACACAGCTGACCTAGAATTTGTGGCCGAAAGTGTCCAGTTCAGTGGCACTCACCACGCTATGAACAACATCCAGCAGAGGCTGATTCCATCAACACAAGAGACAGCCCCACGCTAAGCCGGCGGGTGTCCCCACATTCCTTTCCAGGCTACGCTAAGCGCTTTCTCTTTCCCTCAGTCCCTTCAATGGTTTATGGATCGTGTTGGATCTTTCAGATAGTCACACTTTTGATATACTGAGTTTCTCCATTGTTTTTCTATTCAGCATTCATTCTACTCTACTCGAGTATTTGCTTCCTTTCACAAAGTTTGTTTTTTATTTGTCTTCCTATCTAAATTACTAAGAGTATAAATTTAAAATAGTAGCCGGGTGTGGTGTTGTACGCCTGTAATCCCATCACTCGGGAGGCTGAGGCAGGAGGATCATTGAGAGTTTAAGGCCAGTCTGGGCTACAAAGTGAGCTCAAGCCCAGCCCGACCTGCATGGTGAGACCCTGTCTCAAAAAGGCAATAATAATAGTAACAATTATTAGAGTTTCTGGTGCAATAGAGAAGTGAAAAGTAAAAAAAAGAAAGAACAGGTTTATTGAGGAGGTGGAAAGGAACACACAACCCCGATCGGACAGAGAGGCAGAGGGTTATGTGACCTCTGATCGGAAGTGGTGCAGGGGGCGGACATTGATGATTGTGAGGAACTGATTGGAATTTTCTTTGCACGCAAACAGGACAGGGATTCGGGATTAGGGCTGAAGAAGCAGGAAGCGGTAAGCATTTCCGCGCCGGCCTTCTGCCATGTTAGACCAGCGCCATAACCGCACAGTAGTTTATGCTAGGGCAAGCACCTTTCAATAAAATAATAATTTGTTAGGTTTTTTTTATCTTCTGGCTCTTTTCACATGGCTTTATAATTTCTCATTTGTTTTTTCTTTTGTCACACTGGTGTTTAACCGATTGTCACACCGGTTGGTTAGTGTGTTGTTTCTACAAATATTTCTAGCGTCTCTTCTATTATTAACTTCTAGTTTTAATCTGTTGTGTATAAAGGAAATATCTTAGTGTTCTTATTGCTTGGAGTATTCAGTCTAGGCCCACGATGTCAAAAATTTTATGTTCCTGTTTAAATTACCCATTACCTTGCTGACCCTGTCGAGATGGTCTATCAGCTTCTGACCATGAGGGCTGCTTTAGCCACTGCCATGGAAGTGACCTGGAGGAAGGGACACTGCTTTGGAGGGAGAATAGGGCAGGGGAAGAACAGGGCGGGATTCGGCTGAAGCCCTCTCTCGGGGTGGAGATGTAGACTGTGTCACATCTGTGACTGAAGGTGGGGTTCGGTCCCCACTACCCTGGGGCAGCACTGGGTGGTGTGTCCTTGGGTGTGACTTCAGTGTCATAGCAACGCAGCAGTTCTGCCGCTGAGGAGCCTGGTGACGGGGGTGTCTGCAGTTCCCTTTCCTGCCTTGGACCTGGAGCGAGTGACACACAGGGTATCTGCCACTGCGGGGCCTGCTGTCAGAGTCTCTAAAATGAGTCCTATGCCCCTACCATCCTCTCTCCCTGAAGCGACTCCTCATGCCACCACTAAAGTATTTTAAGCCAAAAGGAAGACACTGAATGCATCCTCTCCCTGCCAATTTGAAATAGTGAGTTGGTGCCTTCCCCCAGTGCCCTGCAGACCTCCACTTGCCCATGTTTTTTGTTTTGTTTTGTTTTGTTTTGTGTTTGTACCGGGGATTGAACTCATGACCTTGCGCATGCCAATTGGACTTCCAATTTCAGTGAGTTAGCAACATGGGAAATGATACGCTTCTGGGTCATGGCATGAAATCATGGCAGACTCCAATTCTTCAAAGACAGCGAGTTTTCTGCCTGTGAACTTGAATCTCCTCATCTTCATCGTCACTTCTCAGGCGTACATGCATTGAACACCTGTCATTCAGCACCAGGAACTCTTCCAGGCCTTGGGTACAAGGCTGAAATGTCCCTGCGAGCATCAGAGCTCTCTCTCATTCTCTTCATGGAAACAGAGAAGGAGAGGGAAGGAGAGAGAGGGAGAGAGGGAGAGAAAGATAAACTTATCAAATTGTATCTGGAGCTGGGTGTGATGGCTCACAACTGTAATCCCGTCTCTCAAGAGGCTGAGACAGGAGGATTGTTGCGAGTTCGAGAACAGCCAGGGCTACAAAGTAAGCCCAAGGCCAGCCTGAACTGCATAGAGAGAACTTGTCTCAAAAAGACAAAAAAAAAAAAAAAAATCAAATGGCATCTGGGAATTTGTCAGCAATTGATGGACTCTGAGGCAAGTGCTATGATCACTTTGTCCTAATTGCCTTATTTCTCAGCAAAATAGTTCACAACGATTACCAGCCTGTCTGACAGATCATGGCCCGGCCAAGGTGAAGCCGGCGGTGAGAGGTGCTTCCTAGGAACTGAATGTTCCTGGCTCTGCCCGCCATGGGGAGGGGTCCCCTTGCGGTTGGGTAGAAGGTGAACGGAGCTGCTCCCCTGCCCGCACGCCGCTGCCTATTGCTGCTTTTGTCTCTTCCATGCCATATAAAACCCATCGTGTTGCAACCTATGTCCTTCCTGGGGTTGCTGCCCAACAAGTACCCTCAGCATCAGACAGTGCCCCGAGGCACAGGCACTGCCGTCGCACCCCTGGAAGTTCCCTGAAGCTGGGGGCAGCCTGCACGGGCTTGGGTCCTGCAGAGGGTTGGTATGGGACTGGGATGAGGAGCAGCGGGCTTCTTTGCAGATGTTTGTCCCACAGCGTCAGTGGAGCTAGGACACAAGTAGGGGGAATATTTGGGCCACCACTGTTGGATGAGTTCATGGACCAGAGCCACCATACATCTTCCAACTCATGGGTCCATAACAAAAGAAATGTGCCAGGTGTGGTGGTGCACACCTGATGCCCAGCACTTGGGAGGCTGAGGCAGGATGACCGCCTCGGTGGGACCTCCAAATGACATAGGGAAATGAAACTCCCAACCTACTAGATGTCCCAGTGTGAGTTCGTGTTCTTTAAAATCAAAGAATGAATTTTAGGAACAGAGGTTAAGAGCAGAATACGTTTATTGAGAGAAAAAAAGCTTCTAAGAGACAGACGGAAGGGGTCCTGAGTGGGTTGCCAAGGACTCTGTCTTTTTTAGGGACTTGTACAGAGCAAATCCACAAGGTGAGAGGGCTCCAAGGTGGGGAAACGTGGAAACTCACAAGGCAGACAGGCATGAGGTGGGACAGAACTATGATCAACCAATAAGATTAATTGTTCAGGTAAAATTGACCATATCAGGGACAAATGGGGAAGCGAGTCACATTGCAAGCAGGCATGGCTTAAAAGAGCAGTGACTCTCTGTGTAGGGGGTTGGCATGGAGACTCCTGGCTTCCTCAAGGTGACCCATGCCTATCCAGAATATCAATCCCTGATGTGTATACTTAGCCTGTGGTTGCATTGTCTTGCCTTTTGTTGTCTTGAGATCTGGCCCACAGCAGAGGTGTCTGTCTCCTCCAAGGTCGCAGGGTATCTGGTCTTCTGCACGGGCTCCTTCAAGGGCCCAGCCCTGTCTGACTGCCTGTAATATTTCTATCTAACTCAGCTGCCTGTAACATTGGCAAGTTCAAGACCAGCCTGAGCTACAAAGTGAGTTCAAGGCCAACCTGAACTGCATAATGAAACACTGTCTCAAAAAGACCAAAAAAAACTTTTTTCGGTCCCCATGGGAGAAATGATATTGCTGTTTCCATCTGAGATCTAGTCCATACAGACTTCTTGCTGAAAATCATTTCTGCTTTTCCCTGTATGGTTTGCCTACCAGAAAAGCGCAGGTTTGTGGCATCTGACGATTAACTAAGGAGTCCAAGCGCTGAGTTACACCGTCTGGTCCAGTCTCAGATAGCAACACAGTAACTAAATACACCACAGCCCTCTGGCACCATGTATGCATTATTGACTTGGCTCACACCATCTTCTCCACCTTCTTCCTATTTATTTACTTATTAATTTTGGTTAGTTTTTTTGTTTTGTTCTGTTTTGGTTTTGGTTTTGGTACCAGGAATCGAACTCACGGCCTCACGCTTGCCAGGCAGGCACTTGTGCTGCTGAGCTAAATCTTTGGCCTTTCATTAGTTGTTTTCAGAGAGGTTTTCACTTATGTAGTCCAGGCTGGTCTTGAACTCACCGTGTAACCCAAGGTGACTTCAAATTTGTAGCCATCCTCCTGCCTGAGCCTCCGGAGTGCTGGAATTACAGGCCTGCACCATCACACCTGGCTCCATCTTCTTAAATGGATTAAACACCCTCCCTCGCCACCAAGCATGCACCTCCCTACCTGGTCCATCCAAAGGTCCCACAGTCACTCAGCACCCTGGCCCCTTCTCAGGGCCAGGGACAATGGTGCTTGGGGCCACCATGTTAGCAGTGCTATGTACATTATGGCCACTCTCCATGGTCACGCTAATAGGTGCACAAGGCCCCTGGTCCTGGCGAGGGGGTGGCAGGCGAAGACACTTGTTGCAGTTTGGAGAGGTCTGGGTGTGGGCTTCCTGGAAAGGAGCTTGCTGGAGAGGCTGAGTGAGGCTCCACTGCCCGCTGCTGGTCTGACTTCCTCCTGCAGGATTCTACCTGGTCTGCATAGACCTCAGGATGACCTGCCCTGTGGTTCATCTACTCTTCATTAGGGTCAGGATTTGTGTGTAGATACCACCACTCTTCATTTCCGACCAGAACAGGGCAAAGCTTGCCAATGGTCTCAAAGGGCCACAAGCCAGGGTAGCCCCGTGCTCCGTACACCAGGGCTTATGGGAAACTTGGAAAGTCACGCTGAATCGGGCATGAGCCTCAGCCGATGAACAGCAGCCAAGGAGGAGAACCTCTGACTTGTCCACTTGGTGGCCCGGGGCTGCAGCTCACTGGATGACCCACTCCAGCTGCCCCACGCCTCACAGAACAAACACATCTCAGTCTCCTCAGTGCAGCGTCCCCAGCGGGCAGCAAGGCCGATATGACCTCCCCTATGTTTAGCACAGTGGGCCTGGGTTGAAACCACAACAGCGACCCCACACATTGAGCTCACTCTTCACCCAGAAATACACTTCCTGCCCTTGGTTCACAAAGCCCAGACCCGAAGGGGGTCATCCCAGCAGTGCAGCACATTTAGGGAGGCAGGACACTCAGGGGAGCCTCTTTTCAGGAGGGAGGTGAGTGGATGGCATGAGAAAGTAGCCGGTGTCCTTTGAGCAGAGCTGTCCCTGCTCCATCTGAGAAGCGACAACCCTCAGAGGGGAAGGTGACCATGACTCCTGGAGGTAGTGGACTTCATCACAAACCAACTGTGGGCTGGGGATTTAGCTCAGCAGCATAAGTACCTGCTTTGCAAGTGTGAGGTCGTGAGTTTAACCTCTGGTACCAATAAAAAAAATTGAAAAACCAACCGAACCCCAGGGTCACTGCCTCTCAGCCTTTTCTCTGCTCCCCAGCCCTCTCCTGCCCAGACACTCTCAGCAGAGCAGGATATTCCAATCCATGCCTGGTGACATGGTTTTTGTTTTGTTTTGCTTTGTTTTTTGATCTTTTTGAGACAGAGTCCTGCTCTGCAGTTCAGGCTGAACTTCAACTTACTCTGTAGCCAGACTGGCCTCGAACTTGCGTGATCTTCCTGCCTCAGCCTCCCGAGTACTAGGATGGCAGGCATGTGCCACCACATCTGGCTGGAGATACTTTTACAGATTGTACAGTCAGTGAGTTGGAGATGACAAATTGTTCTAAAGGTAAAATGAGATGGATTAGAAAATTGAGATTTCACAGCCGCAGAGTCCTGGCAGTTACTGAGGAATTAACTTCTCTTGGGAGTTACTCATAAGTCACCTCATGAGGTGAAAATAGCAACTTTTCCTTATGAGTCACAGTAAAAGTTTAATACATGCTGGGAGGGACTCAGGGTAGGAACTCTGCCCCTGGTTTCCTTCCAATGACTTTCCACCCTGTCACGTCTTCTAAAATACGGATTCAATTCTCACAACCTCATTCCCAGCATCTTCTGGGCACCCAGACTGGTCTCCTCTGCCCAGAGTCGGAGTGAAGATGGATTTGGGGACCAGCCGGGTTCAGAGAGAAGCGCTGCTTGGGGCAGTGGGGTTGGAATTTCTGAGGAGGGCGCAGGCCAGCTCGCCTTTTGGTCTTTTGTGCCTTCACCTGGTCTCTGGGGCAGCTGGGGCAGGCTCAGGTGGAAGCCTGAGGCACGGCCACAGGCAGGAGGCTCAGAGACTGGACAGCCGGAGGGCTAAGGGGACAGTCCAGGGTCTCGTGGAAGTGGAAAGAACCTGACTTAGCAGTCACAGAGCTCCAGGATCAGGCAACCTGTGTGGAAATCTTTTCTCCACATTTTCTCGAAGAATCAAGCAAGCCCTTGCCCGGTAGCATTGCTGGTATCCCTGTCTAAACGGAAAGATGGATTTTGGGTGTTCGATTCCAACCCACGTGCAGCCCACAGCTGGGCCACCCGCCTTCTGTGGCTGTAGGAGGGAGTTCAAAGCCCCTGCCCCGGTCCCCGGGCGGCACCTCCCCTGGTGCCAGGTCTGAGCCGCCCGCGGTGGAAGCCCTGTCCCCCTCCCTCGGCGCCCTCTACGCTTCTCCTGAGGGAGGCCGCCTTTCTGGGTGACAAACCTCACACTGCATCCTCAGCACCGCACCTGGGAGAGGACAAACCCACCACCGTCCTCCTTCCACTCGTTTCCTGGCCAAATCACCGTTTAACGGGCGTCCTTCTGGAACGTTCAGTCCCTTGGTAATTCCCGAGCCCCCGTCAGGGCCGCTTTAGGCGCGCGCTCTCCCACCTACGCGGTGCTGCACAGGCTGCCAGGCTCGGCGCGCTGAGGTTCACTCGGTGTGAATAAAGGGCCGGAACGCGGGCACAACCTCCCAGGTCACCACTGTACTGTGTCCCAACCTCCCTGCTTACTCCTCCGCCTTGCGCTTGCATATGACCCTAGGGGACTGATTTATCTCCTCTGGATATATACCCAGTAGTAGGATGCCCAATAATACCATAAGCCTATTTGTAATTTTTTTCAAATTTTAAAACAAAAAGAATTAAAACGACAATATGGAATTTCAGAACGAAATAATAGGGTTTAACAATGGTTAATCTATTGCTTATTGTTGTCATCAAAGTAGTTCCTCAGATTGCAAGATAATAGGCATGAAAAGTTTTTTCAACTGGTGTTTTTAATAAAATAAATGTAGATTTCCAGGTGACATGGCTCGTTTCTGGGAATAACGCGTGGAGCCAGCACTTGCAGACCTGACAGTGTGGGGGTAACTCTCCGGTTTCTGCCCCGAGCTTGTTTTGCTGATCTCAGTCTGAGCAGTTTGTTTTGTGTTGCTTTGGAGCCTTCCAGGCAGAACGGGATGTGGCTTGACCCAGCTGCTGGCTCCTGAGACCCTGGTGCGGGCAGCAGGCACCAGCCTGTCAGCTTGCGGGCCTGCAGGTGAAGCACAGAGCGCCCGGCCCCGCCCAGCCTACCTGCCTGCCCGGAAGCCTGGTGCGCACCCCTCCCAGCTGTCTTTGTGCTCAGCCCCATGGGGGTTCTGGACCCTTCCTGAGCCAGCTGTGTTCTACGTGACCATGCCTGATGGATCGAACATGCACAGAGGTTCCCTGTCGGGCTGGGGACCCACAGGATGTGGCCACTGTGACCTTCTCTGCCCCATGTCTATGAACGTCATTCTTCCCATGGTGCAGCTGCAGGTGGATATCTGGCTTTAATGTGTGTCACCGGAGAGCTCTGGCTGCCTGCAGAGAGAGCAACAAGACCTACACCCGGCGGGGGGGGGGGGGCCTCAACGAGCAGCACCCATAAACACCACCTTGGAGCTCACCCCAGGGCACCCAGGAGCAGCACCTGTGGGGAAGACTCGCCACCACCACCCTCCCCACCCCGTGAAGCTCAAGGCTGGACCTTCTAGAAGAAAGTCAGTTGCTGTGAATGTATCTCATCCAATAGGGGAGACCAAGGCACATCACAGGAAAGCAGGCTGGTGTTGACTCTCTTAGCCAGTGTTATTGAAATTACTTTTTAAAATGAAAAGTCAAGCCAGGCATGGTGGCTCACACCTGTAATCCCAGCACTCAGGAGGCTGAGGCGGGAAGATCGTTGGGAGTTCAAGACCAGCCGGGCTACAAAGTGAGCTCAAGCCCAGCCTGAACTGCATAGCAAGACCCTGTCTCAAAAAGACAAAAAAAAGAAAAAGAAAGAAAGAGAATATTCAAAGGCTGGTGGGGATCTAGCTCAGTGGCATAAGTGCCTGCCTGACAAATACAAGGTCCTGAGTTCTATTGCTGGCACCAAAAAAGAAAAAAGAAAAGCCTACACTAACTTCTCTATCCCATTGTCTGTTCCTGGGCCCCTTTACCTCCCCTAAAAATAATTTAGTCTTTTTCTAAAATTGCCTACTTCCCACAACAGTCATTTTTGCATGACTACAGTGAGATGCCTGAGACAGGCCCACTCCATAAAGGAAAGAAATTTATTTAGCTCACAGTACTGAATATTTAAAGTTCAAGGCCTCATGGGTTTGGCCTCTGGCCCGGGTCTAATGGTGAACACTCTCATGCCAGTGGGACCATGGGTGGAAGAAAGAAACGACGTCTTAAAACAAGAACCCAGAGAGAGGCATTCAGGGCTTGGGTTTGCTGTTGTAGATCCTTGCAATTGCAGGAGCTTGGGGTCCCAGGGAAGTGCCCTAAATTCCTTCCCCTATCAGGTCCCACCCACAAAGGTCCCACCCACATGCTTCCTGACATCACCGCACTGGGGACCAAGCCTTCCGCACGTGGACGTTTAGGGGTCACACTGTGGCCAAGCTGTCCCTTCCGTCTCCCTCACGCAGAAGGTTCTAAGTCCACTGGGCTCCTCAGCACTCGCCCCCCTGCCCTCGTGCACGTGACATGTGTCTGTGCCCTTGCTCTGGCTCATCTGCCTGCTCCCAGTTCATCTCTCAAATATAGAACCTCCAGAGAAAAAGGAAAAGAACAAATCTGTTACCCCTCACACACACACACACCTACACGCACAATGCAGTGGAGAGGTGTCCACTGACAGATGGACGATTCAATAGGAAAATGAAGATTTCAGGAAAGGCTTCTGAAAGCTGAGAAAAGGTGAGTGGTTCTCACGTTACCCTGCACATGAAATATGCAAAGCGATACGGGCTGAAAACCAAATCTGTCCAGAAATGACAAAGCCCAAGAGGCAGGTGTCACGTGGCACCATCAAGGCAGCACCCCTTCCTCAGCAAGGGTCTCCAAAGCGTCAGGAGAAACACACCTCGCCCTGTGGGAAACGTGGAATTACCTGAAATACTAAGCACACAAACCGAGGGGAAAACATGGGCGCGGAGGGCACCAGGGAAGGTTCCCGGGAGCGCAGGGATCAGAGAGGCTGATGAGCCTGTGACTGGGGAGGCTCCCTCTGAGGGCAAAATAGTCCCTGGACTCAGCCTGTGGCTTAGACACTGGAAAACAAGGCCCGGGCAAAAAAGAAAAAAAAAAATGATGGGGCTGCCGTGTGTGTCCAAGCGAGATTCAAGCACCTGGCAGAGGGAACGAAACAGCTGTACCACGGAAGCCCCACAGCTCAATCTGTGATTGTGCGGAAATGTTGACACCAAAATGTGACACAACCTCGCCAGGCTGGACAACGCCCCGGGTGCTGGGGAGCTGTAGAGTGGAGGTTTCGGCAAAACGGAAAAGTCACCAGGGTTCTGCAACCCTTAGGTTTCTGGACTCGTAGACTCACAGAAGCAGCCACCTTTAACCTGAGTCTTGAGAAAGAGTTACAAAACTGTTCTTGGTCCTGGTTGAAATCAAAAGCCTGACCCAACATGCTGACCCCTTCCTGTCTTTGG
Source organism: Hydrochoerus hydrochaeris (assembly GCA_004027455.1). NCBI lineage: Eukaryota > Metazoa > Chordata > Mammalia > Rodentia > Hydrochaeridae > Hydrochoerus > Hydrochoerus hydrochaeris. The sequence continues at coordinate 59,853 of PVLA01007588.1, read as the reverse complement.
CCCACACAGTAAGACACCAAGGGGTTCGTCCCAACAGAGCAGAAACATTCAGGGAGGCATCCAGCATTCAGAGGGTGTCCCCATGGGGAGGAGAATGAGCAGTCATCATGGAAAGACCCGAACAGTTGCCATTACCACTTAGAACGGTGACCACGGATCCTAGGTGCAGGTGCTGAAGTCTTCCGTGGTTCACAGATGGTTTAGCAAAGCTGAAGCCTTCAGGGGAGAAAGTGGCAGCCACTGTCAACCTGAAGGTAGACAACGTCACCAGCAGCAGCAGGGGAACCACAGTGCCCAGTACCAGGTCACATGTAGGATGACTGAGTGCTGGGTCTGCGGAGAGAGGGTGGAGGGCAGCGAGGGAGTGCTGGGAGGGGCGGGCAATGTTGTGCCCTGTGGCCATGTGAGCCTTGGTGACAAATGGGCCTTGTCCTCAGGGCACTTGGACCTTGGACAGGTCCTCAGCAGGCAATGGAAGCCATCAGATTTGTGTCCCTCTGCTGTGAAGAGCACAGGTTGAGAATGGAGGTAGGAGACCAGCTAGCAGGCAACTGGAGCAGCAAAGAGCCCTACAGTCACGGAGCCCTGAAGACCCCCTCTCCTGCTGGGTGAGCAGGGGTGACAAATTCCTCTCAGCCCAGTTTTCTGCTCCCCTGGCCTCGCCTGCCTTCCACTCGCTGGGTAGATCAGAGCGCTCCAAACTGTGCACGCTGGCTTTGTTCAGGTTTTACACTCAGAGAGTTTATGTCTCCTTGTGGCACTGGAAGACCCTGGACTTTGTCCCAAAGGCACTGGCACCAGGGCCCGGTCCCAGCAGGGGAGGGGTGTGACCAGATCCCTGTGTGTGGGGCATCCCGGGCTCCTCACCTTCGGAGGCTGGGAAGGAGGGTCAGATGACCACAGTCCCGGCTGTCCTTCCTCCACAGGGAAGAGAGGTCCCTTCCTGCCTCTGTCTCCCTTGCACGCCCAGATCCCCCTCTGCAAGCGGCAGGACAGAGCCATTTTGCAAACTGGGGTGGCTACATTTTAGTCCGGGCCAAGTCCTAGAGCTGGTCACAGAGAATCTCGTCTCTTAATGAAGAAACGGAAGGCACATGAGGCGCACTGCACGGTCTTGTCTAACGTTCCTCCTAGAGTGTCCCTCCTGGCTGTTGTGAGCCCCAGTCCGTGTGTCACATGGCTTTCTTCCCAGCGCCTCCTGGGCAGGTGGGATGGAAGGGGGCTCCCTGCAGGGCCTGGCTCCTGCTTGGCTGAGTCCCCTGACTACCTGCCCCGTCATGTCTTCCTTCCGTGGTGGAGCTCACCCCTGCTGGCGGTGATTTCCTGCTGTGGCTCAGGCAGGAAGGGACCCAAGTCTTGGTCATCTCTGCCAAAATCTGGGGTGATCTCCACTGTGTGGGGATGCAGACTGGTGCCACCACTGTGGAAATCAATGTGGAGATTCCTCAAAAAACTAGGATTGGCGCTTCCATGTGACCCAGCTATTCCTCTTCTGGGTATCTTCACAAAAGAACTAAAACCAACATACCACAGTGATCTATGTGCACCCATGTTTATAGCAGCACAGTTTATAATAGACAGATCTGGGAAACAACCCAAATGCCCATCGACTGAGGAATAGATAAAAAAGATGTGGTTTTTTTTTTTTACAACAGAGTACAACTCAGTCATAAAGGATAAACTGGAGACTTTTGTAGTAAATGGATGTGATTTGAGACCATACTCATAAGTAAAATAAATCAGACACATATGTGTAAACATCATGTTGTCTCACTAGTGTGAGAAGCTGAAGGAAACAACTTATGAATGTATATGTGTGTGTGCATATAAAAATAGTTCAGACAGTGGTTCTACCAATTTCTCTGAGTTCACTGAAGAGAAGGATTTGTGCTGATATTGTTCAAACAGTCGAATGCAAATGTCTTGTGTGCTGGGTGAAAGATTTGGGGATGACAATGTGTAATGTTTTCCATTGCTGACTGACATGCTTTGAAAGTTTTAGTTGCTTCCTCTCCTCCTCCTCCCCCTTCTCCTCCTTTTTCTTCTCCTTCTCCTTTTCTTTTACTTTCTATTTGAAATAAAATGGATTAAAAAAAAAACCAATCCCCAACTGAGAAGCCAAAAATACACACACACACACACACACACACACACACACACACCCAGGCTGGAGCCCAGCCAGGGGAGGGGAGAAAGCACCTTTGTGCAGGTTGTGGTCGAGGCTGGGTTTGTGAGGAGGAAGCCGCCGGCACCCTCCTGGGTCTCAGCCTGTTTCCCAGGGCTGCTGAGTCGGGCAAAGCGAGGAGAAAGCAGGGACAGAGCTGGACAGAGCGGGACAGAGCGGAGGGCTCAGAGGGCGACAGGCAGAGTCCAGGGCTCTGTGGACACTGAGGGCACCTGACCACGCAAAAATCCTCTGCACACCGCGCTCCCAATCCCGCACCCTTTTTCTCTGCTCCGTGTGTTGCTGGCCGGGCAGGGGTCTGTGTCCTCCAGGGGAGCCCAGTTCTGTGAGGCAGGACCAGCCCCACCTCATCATGGTCATCAGGAACTGGGTGGGACTCTGCCTCTGTCCACAGGTGAAGAAGTTGCCGGGTCTCCGGGCAGTAAGTGTAGGAGGATGCTGGCCATTTGTTTAATTTTCACACTCCACTCTCTAAATCTGAGAGTGACACTGGCCTATGTCTGCTGCTGGTCAGCAACACAGTGGATCAGAACTCAGACTTCCAGAGCTGTAGTCAAGAACCCGAACTCCCCTGATAGGTCATGTGGGAAGGCGGGGCCCTGCCACAGATACCCTGGATTAGATCCAGGACTGCTAGAGGGCGCTGGCATCCCGCCCTAGGTGACATGGGAAATTCCTGCTCTTACCAGCTTGCACCGACCCATAGAAATAAGTAGGATGATCCTGCCCCCTGGCAACACAGGGGTTTCATTTCCATCTGGCTAGAGGGATCCCTGCCAGGGCGGGCAGGAACACAGTGCAGAATGTCAGCTATACAGAAGCAGGGATGGGGGCTCCCCAGCCCACAGGGCCCTCTTTCCTGGCTCACAAGGAGGCTGTGTCACTCATTTGCTCCAACTACATCATAGCTCCTTGCTCTCTGCCAAGGGACTTGCAGGGGAACAGACTCTGGGCATCTCTTATTCCAGGAGGTAGGAAGGGCAGAAAGGAGTCTGATCCTGGAAAAACACTTCGGCTGACTGTGCTGCAAACTTTGATAATCCAGTTTTACTGAGCCTGTTCTGTTTTCTCTGCCTGTTTCCCAGAGGTTTCTCACTATACCTCTCCCGGAATTTAACAGAATCAGAGCTGAAAATATAACTGGAGGCAGAAGATATCTCTGCATTGGTTGCTTTGGAAGCCAAATGGCCTGCTGGAGGTTCACCTCCTCTTAAACCTCCTTAGGGACAGGCAGGACACTCAGCCTCCAGCTGTCCCCAGGCAGGAAGAATGATTTATTTTTTGGTCTAGAGATCTGCACTCTTCAGTCTGATATAGGATGTGCATTGATACTTGCTGTAGTGAAATAGAAGTTAAAACTGAGTATAGGAAAAAGATTTAATGGACGTTTTGGAAGACCTCAGCTTGCAGAGATAAAGGGTGAACCAGACCATTCACAAAAGAATGGAACTAAGTTTTGTGGCACCCGTACAGTGAGAGAAGGGCTTGTAACTTTCCTTTGGGTGCTAACGATGGCATTTTGGGGGAAACTTCCTTCTGTCTAGGGAATCTGCTCCTAGTGTAAGATATGGAGCCCAGGCCTGTATTTGTTGGCGGAGACATCATGGAGCCCCCTATGTTTATGGAGCTCCTGTGGCTTTCAGTGACGAAGGGAAGGTGCATTCCATACACTAGTAGCAAGGAAAGATGAAGCAAGAGGAGAAATCTCCTCTCTCAGGGGCGTGCATTAGGGCCTAGAGCCCCTCCTTTAAGTCTGTGCTGGCGTGGCCTAGTGCCATCCATTCGCGCTGTTCTTGGGGTGATCTACTTTGTCCGCACAAGTTTGGCTCTGTGCCCACAAGGACATTGTTCCCAGCTTTTCACAGTTTCAAACTTAACATGATACATGATTCAGATATGCCAAGGAGCTTAATAGTCAGGTAGTTCTGTAGGGAAGCGTATCAGAGTCAGTGCTGCAGCGTCCTTCAAAGGCACGGAGAGGAATAGCACTGCTTTACTGGATTCCTCAAGAATGGGAGATTCCTTGTTGGAGAGAGTTGAACCTGAGTACCCGTGCAGGGCTGTGGCGTGGCCCGGGCATGACTGAGCTGAGAAGGATTCGACACCTCAGGGGGGCAAGATAGGCCACAGCTGAGGCCACCTGGAGACTTTCTGGGGATACTTTTCTGTCTGTTACTCTGAGGGGTCCCTGAACCCCTCCCAAGATCCTGTTCAGGTTTCCCCCCTTGTCCATTCAACTCCTTGCTTGTTCTAATTAAATACAGGCTGCCTAGTGTCAGTCGGCCGGCCGGCCAGCAGAGTTACAAGCTCTGCTGAGCACTTCACTCCTCCTGCAGCCCTAAAGACCATGTTGTGTGTCTCATTCCTTTGAGCCTTCATTGTGCACCCATTTGAGGGATTGGGGTGTCTAGGCATAGACCCCAACAATTCCTAATAGAACCTTCTGATTCTGTCCAATGCTCCAGTTACAATTGTCCGTACACTTTAGCTTAAAGCTAGGACCCTTATTATAATAAATACCCGACACAATCAACTTTCATGATTTCTGAGGTCTCAGTCCACGGTCATCTGATCCTGTTGCTATGGACTTGTGGCTGCACAGCACCTGTGCCAGTTGATCTTAATTGTCAACTGGAATGGATTTAGAGACTCCTGGGGGAGACTGGATCACAGGAGTGATGCATTCATGAGTGGATTAATCCAGTGATGAGCACGGTTGAATTGGTTGTAGGAGGAGGGGCTTGGGTGGGGGATTTGGGCCTCAGGGAGCGCACCCTGCAGGGTGTGCATCTCACCGGCCCTCTTCCCCCATGCTCTGCTTCCCAGGTACCATGAAGTGAGCAGTCTTGCCCCACCGCGCCCCTCTGCCACAAGGTTCCTGCCTTGGAGTCAGCTGAGCCTGGACTGAAGCCTCTGAAACCATGGGCCAGCTAGACTGAAACCCTTCCTGCTTTCAGTTACATTTGTGAGGCATTTTATCTCCACAGTGGGAAAGCTGACCAGTACAGCACCTCTTGGCAGAAATGAGTGCCAGAGATTTACTCACCCTAGAGTGGCCAGAGCAGAGAGATGAACTGACCAAAATGTAAATATCCCCTTCAAGGCACGCTCCCATCAACCTGACTGCCTTCCACGAGCCCCTTCTTAGGAGGTCCACCACCTCCCAATAAGCTTGTGACCAGCCTTCAACACATGGGGCCTCGGAGGACATTTCATATCTAAACTAGAGCAATGTCTTTGTGGACACTGCAGTAAGTTGGAATCCAGATGTCACTGGGTTAAGCAGCCAAACAACCTGCTGTGAATTCTCTGTGTGATCAAGAGGGGCTTTGTCTTGTGAGTAGCTTTCACATATAGTCTGTATCTGGGATCTCAGAAGTTATGAACAAAAGTAAAATAATGATCCAGGCAGGGATTTTTTTGGGGGTACGGAGGGTATGACCCTCTTCCCTACCTTATAGGGGAAGCCCACATTTCCACCAGGGTGGGAAGGTCCTTGATGTTTTGTGGGCCTCCCAGTTTGGGCAATGTTAGTAGCTGCCAGTGGCCACAAGAGGAAGAAACCGCACTGGAGAAAGGAAACCCTCTGGAGCCTATTCAGGTAAGCAACCATCTAGGCTGAGGCTGAGCTTACAAGTGCCCCCGGGTTCATCCTCAGCCTGACCCGCAATTAGCAGAGCTCATTGATTCTCATGACTGGTTTCTGCTCCGAAGCCATTAATGGGACTCTAGCGCCCCCGTGTGGTGGTACATGGCATACTCACACGTCAAGTTCCTTTTCCTTACAGAGATCCTTGAGGCAAAGATATTTACGAGAACTGAACACGCCCTTTACTGATTGGATTTTTACGTGGCCCAAATAAATCTTCCGCCCCATCCCGGAGAGATGGGTAAGGAACAGACCACCCAGGAAGGTCAGGATTACTGAGGTCTGAATGGGAGGTTTAGGAGCCTGAAACTCAGCGTGTGTCCGAACCTAACCTGGGGTTTGCCCATCACTGGCCTCGCACGCCCAGGAACTCTCCCAGCTACGCAAAACGCACTCCTTTCTCACCAGACGCTCCTTTCATTTACAGTGGTCCCTTTGTTCTGCACATTCACCTTCTTTTCTAATGTGTTGACTTTTTTATTAGGACATATTTGTCATACATACTGATCACGTGCATCCTAAGGAATTTGTACCTGAACATAGAATGCCTTAATTCTTCTATTTTTCTCCTTCCTCTTCTCATTTCAACCCTTCTTCTCCTTCCCACGTACACGAGCTCTGTTTCCATTTTTTCCCTTCCAGTCTCTTTCTTCCTCTTTTCCCTTCCATCCCAATGGAAACGTATCACAATAATATATTGTAATCACATTTATTGGGGTGTCTCCCATAAGGCTATGGAGATCATTGGGACTTCCTATTAATGAACAAAGACTGGGATTTTCCCCAGGCTACTGCTCCTTTATTCACCAAGGGAACCTTAACCAATAATTCTTCAAGCCCAAAAGGTCCCCTTAGTTATCTTAGCAAATTTCTGATGACTGTTAAGAAAACCTATTTTGATTTTTTTTTTTTTGGTAGCAGGGATCAAACTCACAACCTTGCACTTTCCAGGCGAGTACTTATACCACTAAGCTAAATCCCAGGCCTTTGATATTATTTTGACCAGCTGGTAATGCACACTTTTAAATCCACAACCCAGACTGTTAAGCAAAAATGATCAAAAAATGTAAAAGAAAAAAATCGTTGGCTTCAAATTTTTAAAATCTTGTTTACAGATATGACAAAACAGACAAACCCATGTACAACTTTACACAGGCCAGCTGACAAGCAAAACATTTTACAAAATCAGAATGCACTAACTTTTTTTCAGATATATATATATTGGTGTTTTTTGAGACAGGGTCTTGCTATGCAGTTCGGGCTGGCCTTGAGCTCACTTTGTAGCCCAGGCTGGTCTCCAACTCTCAATGATCCTCTTGCCTCTGCCTCCTGAGTGCTAGGATTACAGGCATGAGCCACCACGCCCGGCTTCAGATATATTGTTAATCGAATCAAATTATAGTTTCATGTAGACTTTCAGGAATTTATAACTATGAGCAGACTATTTAGATTTTGTTGTAAGTTGATAAGCAGAGATCTCTTAAGAAAGCTCTTATCTATAGCTAATATATATTTTTATATTTTATTTTCTTAAGAATACCAATAAGTTTCCTATCCTTTTTTTCCTGTTGCTCTCAGTTCAGGTATCTCTATACCCTTTATCACCTTAGTCAGACCTTGATTCCTATCTTGGTTACCATCTCTGAGTGGCCTGGGTCAATTCCTTTAATTAGCTCTAAGTCAGGCCCAGCCCCATCCTTGCCTATTGCTTGTGGCAAGGTCTCCAAGGCATCCCTGTCATCAGCTTCTTTAATGGTGGGATCAATTCCTTCTGTGGATCTGAGTTTATGATACAGCCAGACAGCATGCTCTGGCCCCGATAGGCCATTCAGTGTTTTTTGGAAAAACGTAAGCACACCCTCTACCCCAAGAAGGTAGCAGGCTGGGTCCCTTTCTTTGTCCAATATGACAGTCTTCCTGAAGGGTCCTTCCTAACATCTTTTCCTTCACCTGATGAAATTGTCTTTCTGCTGCTTCACCAGTGCAGGCAGAAGCAAAAATAAATCCTCAGAAAGTGTCCACTGAAACGTGGACCCAGCATAGAGAACCAAACTCAGGAATCTATGTGATAATCATTTGCCAGAGATAAACCTCAGGAATTAACCCCCATAGCGAGGGAGGGAAGATGTATTCCACGTGAGGGACATTGTTTGACAATTTGTTGAGCCTGTTGTCGAGTAAAAGAAAACTGTTTGCATAAGGCAGAAGCCTTTTGATGAAAGGCAGCATGAGAAACAGAAGCCTGTTGAATTGCTGTGAGGGAGTAACAGAGCCAGCAGCCAGCAATCTCTCTGTGCAGCATTTCCCTCAGTGAGAGGCCCTGTTAACTGGGAATGAGAATGTAAATGACAAATAAAACAGGGGCTATGATGAGAACAAATAGTCAACTTAAAAGCGCGCAACAAGTAAAAAGATCTTCTTGGTTGGCGTGAATGGTGGCAGTTTCAGTGTGGTGCATTACACCACAAACATAAGCACTATCTAAAGAAAAGATTCATTGGAGTGGATAGTGATCTTGTAAGGCCTATAGAACTGCTTGCAATTTTGCTTTTTGTGCAGATAAAAAAAAACCTGTATCCTGTATTTGGAAGGAGGAAACTATAATATAACCTCCTTTGCCCGAAGAAGAACCATCTGTGAAAACTGAGATACTTCTAACTATAGGCACTGAGCTTATTTTAGAGGAGAAAACAAAAGATGTGAGGGAAGCAAGCTGAGTTAATTCGTCTGGAGGATGGCGATCAATACCATGAGGGTCGTTCACTGATGAAGTTTGCCAAGAGGAAGAGAATTGCCGTGACCACTGTTGTTGAAACAAAGAGAAAGGAACAATAATATTTTGCCCTTCGTGTCCAAGAAGTTGACTAGCATGATCTGCCCGGGGCGATCAGTCCTGCCACAGCATCATAAAAAGGAGTGATGGTTTTACGTGGAATATGTGGCATATGTAGTCATTGTAAAGGGCCCTGAGACTGCCAATGGACCCCAGTAAGGCATATCTTGCATTTTTTGGAAAAATAGTTAAAAACATTGGCAGAGACAGGTTAATTCTAGAGAGTTGAACATTAGAAAGAGCTGAATTAACTTTAGCCAAGGCATTTTTAACCTCTGAGATGAGTGCTCTTGGAGAGATGGGGGGCCGGATCCCCCTTGAGGATGTTAGAGAGGCTAAATTATCAGCTGTTAGATCTGGACAGAGCCAACTAATATTATCAAGCAGGGTTTGACAATCAATTAGGGTTGTAAGATGATTAACCTTGATCTGAAGTTTGGGGCACAATGTGTCTTTGTTGGATAAGGTGAACCAAATATGAAAAAAGGGCCAAGGTTTGTACCTTTTTGGAGGCCACTACCAGACCTACATCATGAAGGGCTTTATCTAACTTAATAAACACTTGATGCAAGATGGATAAGGATTCATGGGCTAGAAGGAAGTCATCCATATAATGGATAATACAGGCAGATGGATAAGCCTGATGGGCTGACAAAGTGGCGTCAGCCACAGACTCTTGACAAAAGATTGGACTATTTGCATTCCTTATGGCGGACAACACCATTGGAAGCAGCGCATAGGGAGGGGCCTGATGATGAATAGAGGGTAAACTAAAGGCAAATGTTTTGTTATTTTGAGGATAGAGAGGGAAAGTAAAAACCAGTCTTTTAAATCAATCATCAAGAGGGAAAAAGGTAAAGGGACAGCTACAGGGTTAGGCAACCTGGGTTAAAGTTCACTGTGTTGGTTACCTTTCTCTCATTGCTGAGACAAAATATCTGACACCCAAAGTTAAGGGAGGAAAGGTTTATTTAGCTCACAGTTTGTGGAGGTTTCAGTCCATAATTGGATGGCTCCAAGGCAGAGTGGCATGGCACAGGAGCAGCTGTTCATGGCAGTGGAAAACAACAAAAGCAACAACAGCAGAAAAGGAGGCATGCAAGAGGGACTCTTTCTGTTTCTTATACTGTATGTAGGCTACCCACCATAGGTATGTAGCACTTACACCCATAATCCCAGCACTAGAAAATGAATCAATCACAAACTAAATTCAGTTGCCTCCATGACTACATGAGGCTTTGGGGGGACATTTAGACACAAATCATAATGTGCTCACATAGGTTCCATGGTACAATTAACTGCCCATGAACCCTGTTGCAACCTCCACCTTCCTGATTTCTTTTTTATTACAAAAACGGGGGCGTCCCAAGGACTATTGGAAGATTCTAAGGCCCCACCATCTCCTGTTCATTAACCAGTGTATGAGCTGTTAAAACCTTCCTCTAGCTTCCTCTGCCTCTGTAGTAAGCAGCATTGCTCAGGCAAGCGGCAGCTGCTCCAGGGGGAGAACCACCCAGCATTTCCTGAGATCCACGCTATGTTGGAACTTAGGAAACCAAGCATCCAGCCCGCCTTCCTGGTAAGCAGCCCTGAGCCTACTTGCACTTGGTCTGAGAATCAAACATCCATTTCCCACCCCACCGCCACTCCCCTTAGCAAATGGGAGCCAGAGGCCTGAGCGTCTCTCGGGAGGTTGACCATATGCAATCTAGCAAATAGGGGGTATTTCCTCCTACCAACTATTTGAAGGCAAATATTGTTATCACTGTTTTGCTTTGTTATGATTAACTATATTGCTCTATTCAAATTCTGTTTTGATAAGTTCTATAATGTTCTGTATTTGGTTTGATTTTGCTATACCTGATTGAAAGAACAACTATTGTGAAGATAGTGAGATATACTTTGGCACCTATTACTGTTATCCGGGTAAACTGCTGTGATGTTCTGTACCAATTTCACTGTACTATCTCAATTGGCTATGTTCCGTTTTGTTCTGTTGTATTTCACTATCTTCAAAATAAAAAAAAAAGTTTCCTCTGAGTGAGGGTTCACTGATCAACCCAAGCAGGATCATTAGACATCTAAGTTATTTTGGATGCCATTCATGGGGTCAGAAAAGAGATCAACAAATCAAGAAAAAGTGAGGAAGAGTGCATTATTCTAAAAATGTCCCTTTTAAGGTCTACTGGAAGGGATTCTCTCCTTTCCTGATTGTATTTTCCAACCCCATGAGTGGGGAGCAAGTCCCATTGAAACACCCGATGAGTCACTGAGGAAGCTGTACTAACATAAATCCCCCCATATCCTGTAATACGTCACAGTCCCATAGATTAATGGGTACATAGGGGAGGACATAAGGTAAGAGATATTGAGAATGGCCTCTTATACCTTCCAGGCCAGTAACTTGGCAGCTCTGCAGGGGTGACAAACACTGCCCACTCTATGTAGGTCCACAGTTGCCACATCCACAGGCCATGCGTCAGGCCAGCGCTGTTGGGCAGTAACTGACACATGTGCACCTGTGTCTAAAAGCCCTTTTAATGTTTTTCCTTCAATACCCAATTCTATTTCTGGATGATCTTGTTTAATCTGTTGAACCCAATACATTATCAGAGGACCTAAAACCCCCTAAAGCTCCTTTCTTTATTTGTAATTTTTCCAACTTTCGTTAAGGGAAGAATGACCAATTGAGCAATACGAGATCTTGGCATGAGCTAAACAGTGTTTTGAATAGATTGAATCATAATCTTGATTTCCCCTATGTAATCTGCATTGATGACACCAGGCAACACCTGGAGATCTTTTAAAATGAGGCTGCTTTGGCCTAGTAGGAGACCCACTGTTCCTGGGGGCAAAGGCCCATGGACTCCAGTAGGAATAGCCTGGGCCCCATTTCAGGAGTTAGGATGCATCTGCAGGAGGAACTAAGGTCCAAGCTTCCACTGTCTTTTGTTGCTCACCAAGGGTCAGAAACGTGCCCAGCATTGGAGGGTACAGTTGGGGAGGGATTAGGGAAAGCACTCCCATTATTTGGCAGGCCTGGAGTAAGTCCCACTGGACGTTTCCTGAAATAGGCTGACCATCCACATTAGTTTTAGATCTGTAATCATTTTCCCAGTGATACCCTCATCTACACCTTCCACAAACACCAGATTTGGTTAGAGGAACTGATAACAGCCCTGCTGCCCTCACAGGAGCAGCAGGGCAGTTTCTGGCAAAAAGTCCCCCGAATCCACAGCTGAAACAAGTAGCCCCGTTGCTTCCCCCTTCTCTAGGCTGTGGGTGAGTAACCCTTGTAATATAACTGCTGCCAGAGCAGCCCCCTGCATACATGAAGGGCCAATATTGACACAAATTCAAATCATCTCAGCTAGCGTGGCCCATCTCTCATGGGCCCTTATAGCCCCTTTGCAGCATTTATTTACATTTTCAAAGGCAAATTGTTGAGCTATTAACTCAGTAGCCTTTGCATTGCTTGTAAGTCTCCCCCTAGCCTGCAACAAGCATGCTGCACAATCTTGGGAAATTTCATTAGGACCCTGGCGAATGGAGGGCAGATCAAGGGAGGTCTCACCCTTTAAAGGACCTTCCCTCCAAGCCCTTGTGGCAGCTATTTCAATTTGCTCATAGACTTGTAATATAGAGAGCCTTTCCTGAACCTCACCTTGGCCCAGAAAGTTTATATTTGCAATGCCATGGAATTCTAGTGAGTTAATTCCAATCTACCACTTCTAGTGCAACCCATGGTGGGAAGACATATTTATAGTTATGGAGAGCAAAGGGGTCCTAAGTCTGGCTAGGATGACGCTTCACTGGAACAAAGGCCTCAATCCAGGGCCCAACCTTGATTTTATTAATTTGTGAAGAAGGGAGTGGCATGAGGATGGGTGACTGTTAGAATGGTGGGACATGTATAAGCACTGTGAGCTCAGCTAGGTAGGAGGCCTGAAATCACCTCTGCAAATGCGGAGAAAAGGATATGCAGAGAGACCAATGTGCATAACACAACTGAGGTAGCATTTAGTGTTTAGGAGCCTTGTGCTTTAGCTCTGATGTGCAAACTTTCCTGCCCTGGGAAGCCTTAGCCTCCTATCTCCAGCCTCAAACCCGGTTGGCAGGCAGTTGGCTCTGCATCCTACCCACCTCAACCATGTTTTGGGACTCAGTGCAGGGAAATAGCTCTGTCACCTAGCTTCAGAGATTACACAGCACCTGGTTAGCCCTATTGGCAATGCCTGGAGCCACTGGGAGGGGAAGGAAATGGCCTAGCCAGCTCTAAACATACCAGCACACAGAGATAGTGCCAAGTTTAGCCACAGGGACGGCAATTGTTCTTTCAGGCTTCACTAGTAACATTTTTTCCTGTTTTACTTGGATTTAATGCAGGTGGAGGACCAACTGCTCCCCTTGAAAGAAGAGCAATTATCTCCATTGTGATGAAATCTGGCCCTATTTCCATGTATTGATATGCACAGAGCTGGATTATCGATTATCCTTATCACTGGCTTATCGATTTTCCTTATCACTTCAATCAACGTAAAGCAGTCTGGCTGAGGTACTGATGGGTAAGCTAAACGATAAACCTCACCCCCATAGCACCCAAAAAACATACATGAGTCTGACGGGAAGGAGAGCCAGGATCCACACTGTTGGCTGGGATCCAGCCTCAAGATAAGAGGCTATGACTTCCCAGGGCTTAAAAGATTACACATCAGAGCCGAAGCACTGACCCCAAAACATTAGATGCTACCTCGAATTGTCTTTCTGCATATCCGCTCTCGGCCTGTTACACAGGTGATTTTGTTACAGGCAGCTGAGTTAGTTAGGAATATTATAGGCAGTCAGACAGGGCTGGGTTCTCAAAGGAGCTAGTGCAGAAGACTAGATCCTTGCAACACTGGAGGAGACAGACGCCTCTGCTGTGGGCCAGATCTGAGGTGATTGTTCTTTGCTCAAGGAGAGCCGTCCAGGTGGCCCTCCACACTCTCCGATGAACACACCCTTTGTGATAGCTACGCTGTGAGCAGCTCTGCACGTGGCCTCATCCACGCACACTTCAAACAAATTCCTTTCGTCACAGGTAATCGCCCTGGACTTTTCAGGGATTGAACTCACGACCTCGCCCGTGCCTGGCAGGCCCTCATGCTGCTGAGCTAAATCCCTAGCAATGCCCCTGGACTTACACACGCTTTAGCTCTTCCTTTGCAATCATTTGAGGCCATCATCTCTTGCCTTAGTTGCTCTAGTAAATCTAGGGTTAAAAGAGGCCATGGGACCATAGGTAGTGGTGGCTTGTTTTAATTCCTTTAGAGTCTTAAAAGGTACAGCATTAAGAGGAAAGAAAAGATACAGCATCATGAAGATGCACACTTGTTCAGGATTATTGGGAGCAAAACGTTCAAAGGGTAGAGATGTTGAAAACTCTCCTGTCTGGTTTCCTTTAACGCCAACTGCAAGGGACAGAGAGAAAACAACTCCACTCGCTGAGAAAGGAAATTTTCACCCTGCAGTGCAACAAAACTTCCCTGAACTGAGAAGGTGGAAATTTCCACCCATGGTTCCGCTTGTGGTGCTATAAAACAAAATTCACCACAAAACACTCCTGCAATGAGGAAGGAACCCCTTTGCCCTGGCACACGGTGCCTTCCCTGTGTCACTGAACAAAATCAGAGAGACTACACTCCGGTGGGAGTGGGGGTGTTGTTCTGCTGTTTCTCTTCCACTTAGGACCTGGCTTTATTTTGTTTATTATTATTATTATTGGTACTGGGGATCAAACTCATAACTGCATGCTTGCCAGAGCCTGGCTTTACAGTCATGCCCCAAGCCAAATCCTTTGTGAGCATCTCAAGCGTATGACCATAAAAACATTCCCTAATGCAAATCCACACAAAGAAAGTAAATACAGGAAGGAAGAATATAACAAACATTTCTATACACATCTCTATATGTCATTTCTATACACATGTTCTTAGAACTGTTTGCTCCATGTTTAACCCTGGCTAAATGAATACACCTCTCTCCCTTGTGTTTCTCTCGTGCCCATTTTTCCCTGCCTGGCCCTAGTGAGCCCATTTTTCTCTTTGCCCAAGTTTTTCACCTGATGGACTCACTTATCGATGCACTTCTCCCCCTTGTGCCTGCTCATTGAGAAGTGTCCCTTCAAATGCTATTTCTTCTTATCTCAGTCCTGGTTTGGGCACCATATGTCACGTCTGAGAGAGCCCTCAAAGTTCCCAGGGGGAAGAGTGATGAGAGAATAAAGAAAATAAAGATAGACACAGAGCAGGGCATGGTGGCTCATGCCTGTAATCCCAGCACTCAGGAGGCTGAGGCAGGAGGATCATTGCAAGTTCGAGGCCAGCCTGGGTTATAAAGTGAGCTCAAGGCCAGCCTGAACTGCATGGCGAGACCCTGCCTCAAACAAACAAACAAACAAACAAACAAAAAAGACACAGATATCTGAGGTCAGGTGGAGCCCTTCCTCCAGATGGGAGGAAGAGACCACTCACCTACCACAAGGGGTTGATTTATACATTTGTCATAAGACGCCCCTTTGCTTCACTAGTTCTCTTCTTACACCACCTGTCTGTTTCTAGCGCTCTATGCCCTCAGGACGTTCCGTAGGTGCTCTGTGCCCTTGGGTGTTCCTGGGGCATCCTGCGCTTTCAGCTCTGAGTGTGTGAATGATCACTAGCTTAGCAATGAATGATGAAAGATCACAATCAGCCCCAGAACCAAATGAGCAAAACCACTCAGCAGCAAAAGGGTCAGGGATTTCCTTACCATCCAGCCCCTATTCAGAGGGTGCATCTCTGCAGAGGATTTCTCCTCTCCCCACCTCTGCCCAGCTCAGATGTGGCAGACACTACGCTCACAAGTAACTTGCCAGCGCTGGCTCCTACCTGAGAGAAATGCCACTCCCCGTTCTAAGAAACTGAGACCTTTCAGCGGACTCTAACCATTACTATGTTCTCTACTAAATATTGACGTAGAAGTGAAATATTTAATGTCTAACAGAAATGGCATAATATAAAGGGGAAATCATCAAAAACTGGAAATACAAGGGATGAGGAGGCAGCGATACCATGTGTGTCGGAACTGAAAGATAGATTCCAGATTATTGTGAATGGCAAGCGAAAGTTTCAAGTACACACCCAACGGTAAAAGAAAAAGCAAAAAAAAGAAAAACCGAATGTAGCACCAACAGAAAAAGTGGTGCCAGCGTGGCAGGGAAATAGGAAGATCAAGGCTCAGTCAGGCTTTTGGATTTTAAAGGATGTGCATCTTGCCCCAGTGCCTCTCAGTGGATCTCTCTGGACGGACTGACAGAAATGATTGACCGGATGCTGAGTGATCGCACGGGCTTCCTGTGTAGACATCTCTTCTACAATTCACTCTGTTTTAATCACATGCGTGATATATGGTCACTGTGAAAGAAAACCTTTAATGAAATTCAAGCGGGGAAAATGTTACTAAAGGTCAAGTCGCGGAATCTATCAGCCCATGTGCTCCGGCCTGGAATTTTAGAGATTTCCTGGATCTTTGTGGGTTTTTTTATTTGTGCTTCTTTTAGTAAGAGACAATAGAAGATTAGCCCTGGGAGTTGCCCCAAATCAGATGGATGGAAGGGGAGTGGCCCCACAGTCCCGTTGTGCCTCCCGAGTTAACAGCTCAGTCAGTGCTAGAGCCTTTGCCTAGCATGTGTGAGGCCCTGGGTTCCAACCCGAGAACAGGAAGGAAGGGAGACAGGGAATAAAGGACAAAATGGATGGAGTAAAATTCAGATAGTTCCAGTAACCACAACAAAAATAAAAATGCACAGATTACCTAACTGTGATAATATGAGAGTTCAAACTGTAATTATAGGACCGAACAAAGAAGCATTGTTCTTAATGGCAAAACTTGTGAGAGTAGAGACCAGGAGCTCATACGAAAGCTCTCAGTAACCACTGACTTCATGGGGGGAAAATCAGCCCCTGAGGAAATGCATTGTCCGCACTTAGAAATGAGAAAGCTGAGTCAGAGGGAGGCCCCATGCTACTGTGAAACCCGGTCCTTGGAAATGGAAAAATCTGGGTGCGAACTTGAATATTTCAGTTTCAACCATCGTATTGGTTTCCTCTTCCTGCTGTAACAAATTATCACAAACCCAGTGGATTAAAAGACGTGAAATTTGTTCTTTCACATTTTTAGAACCCCGGAGTCCAAGATCAGCCTGTTAGCAGGCCGCACTTCCTCTGGAGGCTCTGGGGAGAACCCTTTCCCCGCCTCTTCAGCCACTGGGGCTCCCGAGGTTCACCTGTAGCAGCAGTGACTCAGCCTCTGCCTGTCTGTCCCCTAACCGTGGCCAAATACCCGCTCCCGCCTCCCTCGTATGGGGACACATGTGATGGTACCCGTGGGCATACCTAGTTCATCTCGGACCGTTTCCTCAGCTCAAAACCCTTTACAAAACCACATCTCCAAAGGCTCTTTTATTTATTTTTTATTTTTGGTACTGGAAATCAAACTCAGGACCTTGAACTTGCCAGGCAGGTGCTTATGCCAGTAAGCCATATCCGTGGCCCACCAAAGACTCTTTTTGGGGTGTGTCACTGTTATTCTAGCTTTGCCAGAGCAATTAACAGCGATGGGCTCCAGGGACTAGGATGTGGGTGTCTTCTGGGGGCTACTTTTCAGCTCATGAGAACAAGACTACCTTTCAAAGGCATTAGATACCACAGTTCTAATCAGTTGGAAAATAGAAACAAAAAATTTTTTTTTTTTTACCCAATGGGCAGAGTACTAAAAGGCAGAATTGTGTAAGGGGGTTTCTTTAAGCTAAGACTGGTTCCGGTGACTCAGAAAGACCATCACAGACTTGGGTCTCTTTCTCAGTCTTCTCGTCCTTCTGGGGTGCTCACCACACTCATGTGAGCTTCACTTGTGGTTTCTAGAAGCTTCCTTGGTTATGGAATTCCTTCAAGAGTGTCAACTTTCTCCCAGGCCCTCTTCCTCTCTGCTACACACAACAGCCAGAACACACTGCTAACTACAAACTGGGCGGCTTCCACCCCACACGCTCTCTCCTGACTCCCTACTCCCTGCCACAGAAGCTCCAGAGCCTCGCTCTGCCCAACTGGGTTTGTCCTAGCAGCCTCTAGCTCCCCACACACCCCAGTCCTTTCCTCCCTGGCAACACCAACCTTATAGTTCCACATCAGCTGCCTCTTGGCTTCTCCAGGCCTTTGCTCACACCAGGGCCCCGGCCGGACCACCCTTTTTTTTCTCAGCCTGGCTTTTTGAGCCCACAGAGTCGTTCTGAGATTTTTTTAGTAAGCTGCTAAGTTGCCCAGGTTGGACTCAAATTTGCAGTCCTCCTGCCTCAGCTCCCAGACTACTAGGATTACAAGCATGCCCTGCCACATCTGGCCTCTACTTTGTCTTCCAATGCAGCAATTCTATCTAAGCATTTGGGGAAAGTCCTGCGTATTGGCCCAGCCCACCCATTAATAGCTCCTCCCTTGGATCTCACATGCCACGCTTTGGACAATGAAGCACATGACCTGCTATATAGGCTTGACTGTCTCTACAAAGAGAAAATAGGGCAGGCAAGCAAACACATGGATTTTTCCTACTCTGAGAAATCAGAAAGGAGGTGTCACTGTGAGGAAGGGACATGGAAAGAACACTGGGGTGATAATTATGATAAGGCACAAATGAAATGGGCAGTCCAGGGTTATAAATATCGAAAGAAAAAAATTAAGACACTGCTTTTCATTTCAAACACATTCTTGAAGTTGGCTTTAAATGTACCCTGGAGGTTTAACTTTACTTCTGTTACGTTTGACACCATGCAGAAAACAAATGTATTTTGATAACTCCAAGACAATTTGAGTTTTTCTGGAGGCTGAGTTAATTATGTCATTAAATAAAGTCAGTCGGCGAGTTGAATATTTCAAAACTCGATTTTCTAAAAGGTCCAGGGAGTAAATCTAATTTCCTCCTGTCAAAAAGTACAAAATAACATAGACTCAAAACTAAAAACCCAGGAGATGAGGGAAGAGGGGAAAGGGAGGGGATGAGACAGAAAGGAAATACAGAGCTACGCACATGCACGAGCCCCTCAGGATAAACGCAATCCTTGTGTACCACAGTCAACCACACTAATACAAATAGAAGCTTTAAAAGCAACATAACAATTGTCCATGAACCTACAGCAAATGCCCCCGAGGTGCCACTCCCTCGCAGGCTGATGTGTAAATATTCCTGTCTTTTTACAAAGGCAGCTCTGTGTTTTGTAACCTTAAGGCTGAAGTATAAAGACTCCGATTTCTCAAGGTTCCCCTAGTGAAACCCTGCTCAGTGTGTATGAAATCCCCGCGGGGGCAGGGCAGACCACGCAGGTTCAGGGCAGCAGGAAGGGCAGGATGGCCGGCTTGATGGACTGGCTGGGGTAGATAGGGCCCCTCCTGTCAGCATGGTGGGGAGCTGGGGATCCTTCCCGAGGGTCATGAGAAGCCACGGGAAAATGTGATCCATTCTGAGGGGGACCTTCAGAAAAGAGCTGAACAGACCTAAATTTGGGCCTCACAGGGCTAGAGTGCACGCCAGGGGATCACTGAGGAGGAAAGGAGAATGCAGGTGACAGGGATTGGACCAGGGTGGCAGGGGTAGGAATAGACAGAAGTGGACTGACGAGTGAGGTATTCAGGAGGTAACGAGGACTTGGTGTTCATCATCCAGGAAGTATTTATTGAGCACTTGTTCCATGCTGAGCATTGTTTTGAGTGCTTGATACAAAACAAAGAACATTTCAAGGAAGGTGCTCAGATTCATGGTTTTTACTACAGGTACATTGATGCTGACTCCATTCTGTTCTCCCGACAGGACTTCTGAAAGAGGGCTGATTTGAAGGAGAAAAATCACAAGTCGTCTTGTACTAGAGTGCTGGTGTGGCGTGCTGGGGGGACATGAGGGAGGCTGGAGGTCTCTAGAGCCAGGGCTCGGCTGAGAGCCTTGGGCTGTGCACGGAAGCGTGGGACTCATTTCAGTGGTGCTGAAGTCTTGATGTAGATCGGATCACTTGAAAGGAAAAGCAGAGCATCATAGACAGGTATCATGGGGTCAGAAGTGTGTAAACAAGAAAACAGAAAGGGAAGTCTCACCGAGTCTTCTACCTAATCCTAACCAGAAAGAGCTAAACACACATTTCACCAGAAAAATTTCCCTGGGAAAAAATAAGTCGTGGGGGGGTAGACAAAGAGAGAGAGAGAAAAAACAAAGAGAGGTACCAATGGCCTTGGGACTTGCACCAAGAGACCAGAAAAACAGCTGACAGGCAGGACACGGAAAGAAGGCCAGGTGCACAAATGATAAGCAGCTCCCATCTGCAATAAAATATGGGGGAAACAAAGGAGGGAAGCTGACTTTAAGGCAGTGTGTGCTCACACTCACGCCCTAACAGATGCACACATGCGGACTCATTCTAGACTCACCACATTATTCACTTTGGGGTCACCATAGGCTAAAATAGACACCCACAGGTCCCCTTACTAACTAAGCTGACCAAAGCAAGGCATCTAGCCACCCACCCCTAAAGAGAAGCACTTAAAGGTTCCTCAGGACAAGGGAACAGACAGAAGTAAGCTGTTCATAGACCGCCAGAAGAAAGGTGCTAGGCAGAGGTGCCCAGAAGCCAAGCCAGTTATGGCAAGTTCTGGGTGGAGGGGAAGGGCACTCACCTCCCCCCATAAAAGCAGCTGGGAACAAAGGGCCTACGAGTCCCTCATCTTTCTGGAACTCCTTATCCTGAATTTTTTTCTATCTATCTATCTATCTATCTATCTATCTATCTATCTATCTATCTATCTTCTCTGTTTTCCCCTTCCTTTTCCTCTTTACAAAAGAATGTCTTCTTTTGTTAAGCTGTCTCCCTCTAAGTTTTTATGGGAGCTGAGTTATAGTATCCCAGCGGGCTGCTCAGACAGCACAGCCGTGGTGCTCATTCCCCAAAGTGACATCTTTGGTGCACCAGCCACAAATGCAAAGGGATAACTACCAGACAAGGTCAGTACCCAGCCCTGAGGACTCTGGCCACAGATTACCTGTGGTCAGTCCTCCGGGCTGGCCCTCTCTGGGTGGACTGAAGGCATTTAAAGTGAAGCCATACCAGCAGAAGAGATTCTTCGAGCAGACCTGATGGCAGCCGTGTAGAGATCCACACAGGTGGTGACATCTTTCATCAGAATGGCCACTGAGGAAGCCAGGGCCTCCCTTCCTCTCACCATGATTCTCCTCAGGAGCAGGTCGTTAGGCCAACAGATGCTAAATCCAGGCCAAAAATTCTACTGGGGTAATAGAGTATAACCCAGAGGACCCCAAAGAACATCAGGGGGCTTTTTGTCCTGTTCTATGTTGCATCTTCTCAGCCCAGAGCCTTGGGATAAAATTAAAAAGCAAGTTCAGAAATGCAGGCCAGCTTCAGACAGCCTTTGCACACATATCTCAGAAAACCCCTCATTCATTCTGAAATGCGGCCCTAACAGCCATTCTCACCTCCTTTAGAAGAAAAAATTAAAATTTTAAAAATTAATTAAAATTAATTAATTGGCTTTCTATGTTTATCTGTGGGTCTGTCCTAGGCCTCGGCCCCTTCCCTGGTGATGGGAGCTGATTCATAGCAAGTGAACCTCTATGAATCACTGGTCCTGGCTGAGGCCTGTAGTGGCCTGTGAGGCCAGAGATACCTCAAAAGACCAGATAAGGCCACAGGTACAGACACCTTGGCTCCAACACTAAGTAAATAGAGACAGCAGCTGAAAGAATTTCATTCCTGCAGTCTCACTCCTACCATAAATGTCATCCTGGAGATAAGAACGTTCTCCTAAACTGGCAAAATTTACTACTTGGAGAAGTCTTTGAAATGTCTCCCAAGTCCTGTTCATTTCCCATGCTTTCCTCAGTTTCCTCACCCTTTGTTGTTGGACCTAATAATAGTGAGTGGTCCAGAGAAGTCTTTGTCTTAGCACTGAGAGTCTCAAGCTCAGGTAAAGGATTTTGACCCTTCTGGAGCCCTAAAATCATACCACTTATCTCATTTTATTTAAGCCTTCATGTACACTTATTTGGGAAATCGGGGATCTAGGTCAGGACCTGATAAGTGGCACCTGGAACAGGGACCTAAAATCCTTGGACTAGGAATTTTAGCCTAAACGAGTAAGTCCACCCAGAGTGGAAATGTTTGGATATGGAGGAGGCCTTCACAGAATGAAAACTTTGCCACCGGGGCCACCTGGAGAGAAAAGAGGGAAGAAAAAGGGTGAGTCTTCCCACTATGAAAAGCTTGTATATCCTGCAGTAAAATATGGGGCAAAAAGTTTCAGCCAAGGAGGAAAGGTATTTTCAACTGCTCCAAAGCCTGCTTAAATGCTCAGAGGCTCCTGTGCCAAAGAAAGACTTAACAAAAATGTTAAAGGAGGTAACCAAATATAATCAGTGCTTTCTTCAAACAGGCACTATAGAAATTGATATTTGGGAAACAGTTGGAAAAAATCTTAAAAAGGCACACAGGGCAGGACAAATCATTTCCCCTGAGACGTTCTCAACTTGGAATCTGGTCCTTTCAGTTTTAAGTCTTTTAAAGAGCTCACAGTCAATAGTCTCTGATTTGGACACAGAGGGAAGAAGCTGAGGCATCAGCCACCAAAACAAAATCCCTAGAGGGATCACTCAGCAGGGGAGTATCTCATGCGGCTCTATCCAGAAACTTACAGGTAGTACAGGAAGAGGCAGCCACATGGGGAGAGAATAACACCCTCCCTGCTTGCTTCCCAGTTGGAATTGAAAGAGATGCTAATGATCATGAGTATTTTATTCATAGGCCTTTTGAAATACAACTACTAAAAAATCTTAAACAAAGTGTGGTTAACAATGGAGTCCAAATCCATTTACTGTAGGACTCTTACAAAATGTTGACACCTTATGATATGAATATCCTGCTCAATTCCTTCATTTTGATGTAAAGCTAAAAACTCATGTTTCAGAGCAGGCTCATAAAAACAGGATGGGTCCCAGTCCACATCCAGTAATAAATGAGAAAATGCTTTCTGGGACAGGAATATAAGCACCACTTGAGGAACAGATTCCATGTCCTAAAGAGCTATTTCCACAATTAGCAGAATTAGTGAAAAAAAAAAAAAGCAACTATTCCAGAGGATGGGGCTCCAGTAATGTCCTTTTTACGTATTCTGCAAGGACCCCAGGAACACTTTACTCAATTTGTGGCAAAATTACAAGGAGCCATTCACAGACAGGTATCAAACACAGAAGCTGTGAACATTTTAACTTTACAATTAGCATATAAAAATGCTAATCAGGATTGTAAACAGGCTTTAAATCCTGTAAAGTCAACTAATGATTTAACAATATATATTCGAGCATGTCAGGACATTGGAACTGAGTTCTATAAGACAACTATGATGGCTCTCCTTATGGCTGGTCTTGCAAATGCAAAAAGGAGTAATGTGAAATGTTTTAACTGTGGAAAGATGGGACATACTAGAAAAAATTGCAGAGCTCTTGTTAGACCTAATGGGACAGACGCTGCAGCTGCAGCATAAGAGAAAAGTGCCTCTGGTGAGGAGGACTCAGGTTCCACACCTGGACTCTGTCCAAGATGCCAAAAAGGGAAGCATTGGGATAAATATCATCATTCTAAATTCCATAAGGAATTTGCCAGAAAAACAAATGAGGGCCTTTCCTCAGGTCGGCAAAACAATAAAGGAGGCACAGCCTATGAGTCAAAATGCCGGTTTTCCACTTTTGTTACAATAGTGGAAATTAGTGCTGACTAGTGATTCTGATTTTAAAGTTAAACAAACAAGTTCCAATTTGGAAACTGAACAAATAGATTCAGATCCTAAAATTAAGAAAATGATGATTAAAATGGGATATCAGAAAGACAAAGGACTAGGAAAAAACTTACAGGGAATCAAAGAGCCTATTAAGATTACACCTAAAAATGACAGGCATGGTATTGGATATTAGCAGGTTTTTTGACAAAAGTTACTGATGCTTCTCCCCGCAAAACAACTCTGTCTTTTTTTTTTTTTGGTACCAGGGATTGCGCCTCCAGCTTGCCAGGCAGGCGCTTAAGCCACTGAGCTAAATCCCTGGCCCAACAACTCTGTCTCTACAATGGAAAACCAAGGAGCCTGTTTGGGTAGATCAGTGGCCCCTTAAAAAGGAGAAGCTAACTCAATTACACAAATTAGTTAAAGAACAATGGCAGCTAGGACATTTAGAAAGCTCAGTTAGTCCTTGGAATACTCCTGTCTTTGTTATTCCAAAGTCAGACAAATGGAGGTTGTTACAAGATTAAAGAGCTGTAAATGCTGGCTTCCTCCCTATGGGGGCGCTGCAGCCATGACTGCCAGATCTAACTACAGTTCCCCAGAGCCTAGCCTCTCATCACAATTGATTTAAAAGACCGCTTTTTTTTTTTTTAACGTTTTTCCCAGAGATAGACCAAGTTTTGCCTTTTCCATGCTTAATTTAAACTTTAAAAGATCAATACAGCTAATAACGTGGAAGCGAGGTTATACTTGTGTCTTAACAGATGAAAGATCCATGAGAAATACACAGCCTTGATGGAAGACACAACCAAGACTGAGCACAGCCTTAGGTGATGGCTCCACCAACCTGGGCCCAGGGAGACCTGCCAACCAGCCAGAAAATCGACCTCCAGCTCCCCCAAGAGACCACGAGAGAAGACAAGTGATCCAGTGGAACGACATCCAAGCAATGATTTGTGAGGAATATTCTACTTCTAGGCTGTCCTTTTATTGGTGATAAGCTTCCTAGGCTCAACTATTTGACTTTCCCTGACTGGTTTCCCAGCTAGTTGTGACAAGATATGCATGCCAATCTACCATGCGACAGTCAGCCAGACATCCAAGCCTGATGTGATGTAGATGTAATATATCTGTTACAATTCTTAGGGATGCTCAAACACTGCAGTCCGGGCAATGTCACATAAGGTACATCTATGGATAGGTGCATTCTTCTTAGATAGCACTCTAGTAAAGGATGACAAATTTAAGTGAGTTTTTTCATGTCATTTAATATGATGCCATCATGATTGTTAAAATGTAAGGTGCTCAAATCTTCTCTACAAAACTTTATAATTGTCATCTGTTAACATTCTGCAGAAATTCAATTTTTACAACTACCCTGATTTGTGAGAAAGTAACAGTTCCCTGGTTATATCTCTTAAGGTGCTTGATATCTAGATAAAATAACTCATCTCCTGAGTGTTCAATAACCAAGGTCTGGAGACCAAAATTAAATATAGTGATGGGCTAAGATGATAGTCGATATTTTGTCCTCACCCTCCAAAGACCCAAGACAAGAGGGAGACTATTGGATGCCAGAAACCAAGAGTCAACCAATGTATGATGTGCTAAAAAGGAGGGTCACCAGAAAAAAGTCTCTAAGCTTCAAAGGGAAGCCAAACAAGGTCACACAAGACCATGACCATCCCGACAGCTACAGTGACTGACGGAAGAGCTGAGAGGTCCTGTGCACGGTTCCAAAAAGAATGGCTGAGGACCCTCAGCTGACCTTGATAGCAAGAGGTTAATTTTGATTAACAGAGGTCTCAGTTTAACTTGGTCTTGGACACCCAGCAAAAAAATGTAACCAAAGACCTCTTAAAGTACTAATGATACACACAAAACATCAAAAAAGGGGCTCCAATCGCTGGCACCTGCTGAGAGTCACAGGTACACCTGCAGGCAGTTCTGGTTACAACTGCAATTCCCATTCCTCAAGAGCAGCACCTGGATAGAGGACAAAGGTGCCACACTCCTTTTCCCAAGGCCACCAGGCAACCTTTCCTGCTAAGACTTCCACCTGCTGCCCCCTAACAGCGACACCCCACTGTCTGAAGAAGCCCCATCTCTTGTTGCCCCTTTCCCAGCAGCAGTGGGATGGACATCGCGGAGGGAGGCGTCTAAAAGCACGAAAATAGCTGCACTGCCTCTTCTACCCAGTCCTGATTAGAAAGAGCTAAAAACAAACTTTACTGGAAACATCCTCCTGGGAATAAGTCAGTCATGAACAGGGGGTGGACAAAGAAAGGCACCCAGGTTCCCAGTACCGCCCCCCAAAACAGATTTCTTTGGGCCGGGAATAGCACAGCCTGCCTGGCAGGCTCAAGGTCATGAGTTCGATCCCCACTACCAGAAAAAAAAAAAAAAAAAGGCACTAAATGGCCTTGGGACTTGCACCAAGAGACCAGAAAAACAGCTGACAGGCAGGACACGGAAAGAAGGCCAGGTGCACAAATGATAAGCAGCTCCCATCTGCAATAAAATATGGGGGAAACAAAGGAGGGAAGCTGACTTTAAGGCAGTGTGTGCTCACACCCACACGCTAACAGATACACACACGCGGACTCATTCTAGACTCACCACATTATTCACTTTGGGGTCACCATAGGCTAAAATAGACACCCACAGGCCCCCTTACTAACTCTAAGCTGACCAAAGCAAGGCATCTAGCCACCCACCCCCAAAGAGAAGCCCTTAAAAGTTCCTCAGGACAAGGGAACAGACAGAAGTAAGCTGTTCATAGACCGCCAGAAGAAAGGTGCTAGGCAGAGGTGCCCAGAAGCCAAGCCAGTTATGGCAAGTTCTGGATGGAGGGGAAGGGCACTCACCTCCCCCCATAAAAGCAGCTGGGAACAAAAGGTCCACAGGTTCCCCATCTTTCTAGCGCCCCCATCTTCAATTTTTTCTTATCAAGCAGCTGTCTTCTCCTTTCTCCCCTTCCTTTTCCTCTTTACAAAATATCTTCCTTTCCTCAAACTTTGTCCCTCTAAGTTTTTATTGGGGGGCTGAGTTACAATGTCCCAGTGGGCTGCTCAAACAACACAGCAGCAGCGCTTATCTCCCAGATGCAACAACGTGAATATAACCCCAGCACTCTGGAAGCCTGAGGCAGGGGGATCACAAATTTTTGAGGCCAGCCTGGACAAGTTAGCAAGACTTTGTCTAAAATAAAAAGGGCTGGGAGTGTGGGTCCCAGTAATGCTGAATGAATGAATGTAATGATGGTCCAGGAGGGAAAAAAGCAGTCAGAGAAGCAGAAGGAAAATCAAGTCTTAGGTCACAGAACCTAAGGAAAGTGAACATTACAAGGAAGTGGTTATTTATGTCAAATGCTTCCCAATTGCCCAACGTGATCCAGCCAACAAGTGAGGATCCTGAATTTAAAACCATGCCTAACAACATAATAAATAATTCTGGGGGAAAACTAATAGCCCCTTGGAAACAAAGTTCTAAAGGTTGAAAATAAAACACAAAGTAACAGTATTTTTTCCAATAGCAAATTTTTATAATCTCAGCATGAAAAGGTCTTTTTTTTTTTTTTTTTTTTGTCTTTTTGAGAAAGGGTCTTCTTGCTATGCAGTTCAGGCTGGCCTTGAGCTCACTTTGTAGCCCAGGCTGGTCTTGAACTTGCAACAATCCTCCTGCCTCAGCCTCTCAAGTGCTGGCATTACAGGCGTGAGCCACCATGCCCGGCTGAAAAGGTCTTCTTAATACCAGACAGGGCAGGACATACAGAAACCATAAAAGGAAAACAGATGCTTTTAAACAGATGGAAGAAAAATTTCTACAGCACACTTGACAGACCCAGGGTTACTGTCTCCCCATACATTACAACCCAGAAGGAAACTGATTAAAAGAGATGAACAGAGGCCGGGGATTTAGCTCAGTGGCATAAGTGCCTGCCTGGCAAGCGCAAGGTCGTGAGTTCGATCTCTAGTACCGCAAAAAAAAAAAAAAAAAAAAAAAAAAAAAAAAAAAAAAAAAAAAAAAAAAAAAAAAAAAAAAAAAAAAAAAAAAAAAAAAAAAAAAAAAAAACTGGAGAGAGAGATGAAGAAATAGTTCATAAAACTTGGATGTAAACAACCATAAATATGTTTGAAAGACAAAATACCTCTGTAACATTGAAGAAAATGAAAATAAACAACAGTCAGGTATCATTCCTTCGACTGGTAAAACAAAACTGGTTATGCTATTGTGTAAAATAAATACGAAATCTTTTTGAAATGACATCTGGCAATATTCAAGTGAAGCTATAGTCTTTATTCGGGCAATGGATACTTGAGGGCATTCCATGAAAATTAACAGAACTCTGTATTCTATTAATTGTACAGAAAGCTCACTTGTGTACTTCTCTGTGTGTACATTATTCTTTAATACCTCTAAAAAGAACTGAGACACACAAAACATACCCAACATCTCCATAATCCTCATTAGGGGTTCTCCATTTTGCAAATTGATAACAACAACAAATATTTTATTACAGGCAAATGAACAAGTAATTGACAGAGGAATAAATTCAAGTGGGCAGCAAATAGAAATCAATCAGTCTCCTCAATGGTCATAAGAGTGCCAATTAAAGTTGCAAGAGATATCACTGTACACTGATACATGTAAGAAGTAATGGCATCTACATCTGGGTGGGGTGAGGAGACTCCAACACCTTGCTGGTAGAAATCAAGAATTGTTAGCCTTTCAGGGAAGGCAATCTAGTGGTTATCTCTCAGATAGGAATACTTTTTGACCTAGCATGTCCAAATTCATAAGGTATAGATGGCTCCAGGGCATAGGGATGTGTGTCTATGTAGCATGGGGTAAGAAAATTGCAAAGCCTTCCAAAAATAATAATAATAATAACAACAACAACAACAAGAGTACATCAACAATGCTGACCCATATCATGAAATACTGTGCAACTTTTATGACACATAAAAATCAGATGTAGTGCCCTGGAAAAATGTATACAAACTGTTAAGTGACAAAAGGTAAACTGATATGCATGGTTTTAATTCTGTTGTTTCTTCAAAGTGCCTTGAGTAAGTTTGCAGAAAACGGAATATGGTTTAAATTCAAGCCCTTCCTTCACCATCTCCTTGTGCAACCCCCCCAGAGCTTCAGTTTCCCTGACTATAAAAGCCATTAAAAATAACAGGCACCTCAGAGACCTCTTGTGAGCACATGGCAGTTTCTGCATATTGCTTAGAGTTGCCTGTGTGTCACCTCATGGCCGGAGTATGAGCATAATCTACATGAATGTGGAAAATATCGAGGAAGAAAGCATACTACACCCGCCACCCTTCCCAATTTAGAGCGGTTCAACTGGTTACAGCCCTGTTTGTTACCTTTATAACTTTTTAAAAGATTCATTAAAGTAGGAAGAGGAGAGGAAGCCAGGCAGCTGACCAGGAATCCCTCAGGCTCAGGAAGCTGTGGGACAGGTGACCAGGGCAGAACAGAGGTCCTATGAAAGCCTTCACAACAACAGGTGATCTAAATCACCTGTTGCCGTACCTCTCTGGACTCAGATCCTCTCCGAAATGGAGCTGCCAGTGGCCCCCACACAAAGCATGCTGCTGCTGAGGGCAGACTGAGTCTGAGTCCCCGTGTCAGCTAGGGATGTGACACTGTGTGCCAGGCATCTTTGGGCCTTACTCTGGTTGACCCTATGTTACAGGTAGGGAAAACTGAGGCACAGAAAAGTTAAGTCACTTTGGTGCAATGACCACCACAGGGACAGGGAACAAATAAATTCTTAAACCTTTAACCTTTAACCTGTTCCTTAGTAAAGGCATGGTTTGTATTTTCTTCTGAGGCAAGGACTTAAAAGCTGCTTTTGTTAAAAAGAAAAAAACTGACCCTTCACTTAGGTCTACAGATGCCCAATAGGTAACTAAAACCACAACAAAATTTTTGACCTTCATTTTATTTTATTGTTGTTTGAGTATCAGGGATTGAAGTCATGACCTCACATTTGCCAAGCAGGTACTTGTGCCGCTGAGCTAAACCCTCAGCCTTTGATCTGCATTTTGTACAAGTCTTGAGTCAAATCCTTCTCAGCTCTGCAAAGACGCATGACTGTCACTGAGGAAATGTTTATTTAGAAGTTGTAAGGGCAAACTTTGTTGTGCTAATTTTACCTCACCTATCATATAATCCTTAGGACACCGGGAAAAGAGTGTCCAGGTACATTCGACCGTGCCCGGAATCTCCAATGTCCTTAACCTAGGGTCACTGTGGATGCAGGCAGAGTGTCGCAAGACTGAGCCTGTCCCAAACTCAGACAACCACCCCGTGGCACTAGAATTTCCCCTAAATCATGAGGATTCCTCTAGAGCTATAAAACTGGGGTTGAGATAAGCTCAACAGGACCCCCAGACCACCACAGCACCCCATAAAGCTGGTCTCCGCTCCTGCACATACAGGCCCATCCACCTCTCAAACTGTGCCCTTTTTCCTGTCTTCTCTTACTGTCCTTGTTGGGGATGGGCCTGATCTTTGTCAGGGTGGACTTCCCTTTTTTTTTCTTTTTTAATTAAGGCTTTACCTGGAAACTCACACTTGCTTTAGATTTTATGAGCACTAAGCAAGAGTCCATGTAAGCCGGTGACAACTTGTCAGGGCTCATGCACTAGAAAGTGATCAGAACTCATGGCAGGCACCCTGCCTCTCAATGGGGGACTCTGGACCACCAGGCTTCACTGCCTGCCAGGTCTCAGTAGGTGGCTTCTGCTCTCCCAATCGTGTTTTGCTCACTTGTGAAGTGAGCTTATTAATACTCACCTCTTTGGCTTTCTGCAAGAGTTAAATGTCATCAGCCTTGGGCCCAGAGGATTGTTTCAAAAATGGTAATCTTTGTTACCTCATCCCTGCAGGAAGGAAGAGATGTGCCAAGGCCCTGGGCCTCTCCTCTGGTGCAAGTTCCAGGTAAATTATCCAATGCCCCACTGAGAGGAGACAAAGCAGGGCATCGGTCCAGAGCCTGATTCTTCCTGAAACCACAGAAAGAAGCGCGGAAAGCTCCATGCGCCCTTCCCCCCACTTGACCCCCAAACAGATCAAAGACAACACCACACCCCGTACAGACTCTGCCAAAGGAGGAAGCCGGGTCTAGGGTCCAGTGTGCCCCGCCCAGAGTGCTACCTGGCAGGAAGCAAGCCCTCCCCCCCCCCACACACACACACACACACTCACACTCGCCCCAGCAGATAAAGGCGCAGGGCAGGGCAGCGTCCCAGCCTAGCCGTCTCTGAGCGCCCTCCTCACTATGTCGTGCCACGGCGTGCTGTTCGCTTGGACCCTCCTCGCCCTCCTCGGCGTGGCGCAAAAAGCAGGAGGCCAGAGCAGCTGCGGCGTCGTGCCTCGGAGTGAGTGGAACGGCCTGGCTTCCTCATGCACCGAGCGCCTGAGCCTGCCCGTGCGCTACGTGATTATAGCGCACACGGCGGGCAGCAGCTGCGACTCCCCAGCCTCCTGCGAGCAGCAGGTCCGGAACGTACAGCACTACCACGTGCGCACGAAGGGCTGGTGCGACGTGAGCTACAAGTGAGTGTGGAGGGAGATCAGGCGGCCCCGGGACGGGAAGGGACAGAGGTGACGGGAGCCCAGGTAGACTTGCGGGGCTGACTTGCAGGACAGTTCACTAAACCTCTGGGGTCACCCCTAGGACTGGCCAGATGCCGGCAGCAGAAGCTATGGGGGGGGGGCTCCCCACCTCTACAAAAGCATCCCTTTTAAAAAGGCCAGTGCCCTATCATGAAGAGGAATCCAGGCTAATTAAGCCAAGGCCCCAGTGTCCCCAGTGTTTATTTTTGCCTGAATCCCAGTGCAGCTCCCTCCCTAGCAGGGACTGGTCTGTCCTGTCTCCTCTGCAATGGGACTGAGGCCTGGTGCACACAATACACCTAGGACGCTGCCTAGCAGGTCACAGGCAGTCCAAGCCCATGGGCTATTGCCATTAGGCACCAACTATGTGCCAGGTGGGGTGCAGGGAATGAAGAGACTGCAGGGAACAGTGTGACTCTATCCCTGTGTGATTTAAAGCAAAACAGGAAACAAGAGAGTCTCTGGCAGTGATGGAAGTGGCAGATAAAAGGAACAGAGCAGTGGTGAGCTCAGAAACCAGAGCCAGATCTGCCATGGCTCCTTCAGAGGGCCTAGGAGAGGGAAGGCCTCCCTGAGACAGTGGCTTGGAGGTAGCACTGCAACCAGGGAGCTGAGGAATGCTGCAATGAGCATGGGCACAGGTGCAAATGCCCTGAGGCCAGGGGAGCAGCTCTCATCCAAAAGAGAAAGCTGTGGATATAAGGCGGGGTGGGGGTGGGAGTACTGAGTGAGGAAAGGGCCTTGTTAGCACAGTGGACTTTGATTTTCACTGAGTAAGATGGGAGCCATAGAAGGTTCTGAGCAGCACACAGGCATGCACTGACTTAGGCATAAGATGCTTCCTGTGGGGACCACAGGCTGCAGTGGGCCTGAGGGCAGACACAGAGCCTGAGGTTGGTTGGCTCAGACTCAGAGGCTGTGCTCACTCCAGTACCAGGCTGCAGACCACAGAAGTGCTTCCACAGAGGGGGACATCTGAACACTACAGGGTCTCACTCAGGACAAAGTGAACATCTAAAGCACCTGTGGAGCCTCTTGGAAATGCAGCTCTCCAGGCCCCACCCGGAGACTGCAACAGCAGATCCCGGAGAAGCCTAGAGGCTGCCAGGGTATCCTCAGCCCCTTCCACTCCAGCTTCCAGGCTCTATTTCCTAGGGTCAGATGCCCCTAACCTAACTGTTGCCCCAGGCCCTGCAATCACTGGTCTGAATGGCCTCTGGGAAAGGGGGTATCTACTTCCCAGATTTCAGGGTTCAGTATTTGACATTCTCAGCACCCCTCCCTTGTCCTATCACATTCTCTCTCCAAGCCTCAGTTTCCTCACCTGTAAATGGGGCTCTTGATTGTACTTACCTGGCAATGGAGGCTGAGGTTTACCTTTGATATATCCAGATAATGGATCTACAGAGCTCCAGCCCCAGGGCCAGGTACCCGAGGAGCCATCACCTACCCAGATCCTGCAGCTGGCACCACTGGGGTCACTCTAGTCTCCTCAGAGGCGGATTCTGTGAACTGGCTCCCTGAGTGGCAAAGCCAGGACTTGGATTGGGGATCCCAACACTCCAGGTGTCATTAGTGACCCTGTGAGTCTGCAGACAGTGCAGCTTCAAGGCGCCAACCTAGCTCATGTCCAGGTGCCTGGGGAGACTCAGTCAAGACGTGCTGAATGAGCCTGAAGGATCTGCTGCCAGGATTGGAAGTCTCCAGAGGCACATGAGACCTCAGTCTTTGAGCCCTTAATTCTGCCAGCAGCAGGGTGGGGGGAGGGCAGAGTTCTGAAGGATATAATCTTGCACAAATCATGTGGCTTTCCGAGCCTCTGTTCCTCAGTATGAACAAGGGGAAGCAAGCTACCTACTTCAGAGCTTGTGTGGCAAAGCAAGAGCTCACCAGTCTTTCAGAGAGGCAGAGGAGAGCAAGGAGTATGACTATGTGGGAGGGAGTTAGAGACCTGTGCTGGGTGACACTGGGCAGATGACTCCGCCCCTCTGTCTCTGGTAGTGGCTTAGAGGGTTGCCTTGCAGAGAACGAGGTACCTACAGAGCTGTGCTTGGCGTGGGGCACAGGGCTCAATAAATGGCCACGATCGTTACTACTGTAGAAAGTGAAGGGGTGAGAATGATGTTGGGGAAACTACTGTGGCAGGAAGAAGGGTGAGGTACTGCTCCCCAGAAACCTTCCCTCACTCAAGCCCCTGATGCCCCCATGCAGCTTTCTGGTTGGAGAAGACGGACATGTCTATGAGGGTCGAGGATGGAACACCAAGGGCTCCCACTCGGGTCCCAACTGGAACTCCAGATCCATTGCCATCAGCTTCATGGGCAACTACATGGGTGAGTGACGGCTGGGAGGGAGGGTGGCATGGGGCTGGGGGCTGGCACAGCAGCATGGGTGACCCAGTGGGTAGTTATGAGACTCTGCTATCCACAAGCTCTGTGACCTCAGGCCAGGGACTGCATTTCCCGAGCCTCGCTTGCTCTTCAGATCATGAAATATTTGCAACCACACGGTGGAGTGAGGATTGGATGATCTATACAAAATCTTCAAGCCAGCCCAGGGCGCCCAGAGTATTTAACAGATGTTGGCTCTTTGGGCAGGACAGAGGTTTAGGGGCAGAGGAGGAGAACAAGCCATCATCACTGCAATAACCAATACTCAATAAGGGCCTCCCTAAGCCAGACACTGTTCTGTGGGTTTTACATAAAGAAACCATTTACCTTCCCATAGCCCTATTGGGATGAGGAAATTGAGGCACAGAATAAAACCAGCTCAGCACATACAAGCCCCTACCCCTGACTAACTCTGCCCTTTTGAGGGGGCACCAGTCTAACTTCTGCATTTGTCCCGGTAGATCGGGTGCCCCCAAAACGGGCTTTCCGGGCAGTCCAGAATCTGCTGGCCTGTGGTGTGGCTAAAGGAGTCCTGAAACCCAACTACGAGCTCAAAGGACACCGGGATGTGGTGCAAACACTCTCTCCAGGTGACCAGCTCTACCAAATCATCCAGAGTTGGCCACACTACCAGGACTAAGGCCCTGCTTGCTGCCCACCCCTCACCCCTCCCTTAGCCGGAAGCGCTGCTGCCACCTCCCTTCCCACTTCCTCCAATAAAGATGCAACTCCAACTATGTTCCCAAGCAAGTCTCGCTGCACAGCCCCCTCCTCCTCCCTCCCACAAGTCCCCAGCCATCCCCCTCCTCCCAGCGCTCTGTCCTCACTGGTGCTCAGAACCCAGAGGCCCCGACCCTGAACCAAGACCCCGGAGATCCCAGCTTGGAAACAATATCACAGCTCAGAACCCAGAGGTCTCAGGTCAGAGCCCAGGAATCAGCACCAAGCACGTTCAGATGTCACCAACAGAGGGTTTTCTCAGGCAGTGGGCCATGGAGCAGGATACTCCTTCCCCAGCACACAAAGATATCCTGTGCAGAATTTCTGCTTGGACTCCTTTGGAGACAGGCTGCTCACTACTACCCCTCATCTCCCTTCTACCAATGCGTTACAGCCTGTAAGTTTTTCCTGAGTCTGAATTCCCATCTGCCTCCCATCACAGACATGGCCAGAAATACCCACAGCTACCAGTTATTTCTCCTCACCCTCCTTTCTCCCCACTCCACCTCACCCTTCAGTCATATGCTAAAGGGTCCCTAAGACAAACACGTTTATTTACAAAATGTACACGCCCTTCCTCCCACGTGGGGAGAGGGCAGGGTCAAGGCTTCACACACTTGAGACCCCTGGAGAGGCAGGGTTTGGGTGAGGCTGGATGGCAGCCCTGGCCCTGGCCCTGGCCCTCCCCTATGCCATACCCACTGGTGGGCAGGGGTGGAGAGGCAGTGCCGGCTCCCCATGGTCATGACCGCGTGTCCAGCCGGTTCATGTATTCCTGCAAGGCCTTCAGGCGGGCGTCTATTTCAGCCATGTCAGCTGCCTGGTGGTCCGAGCTGTACTCTGCGAGGGCAGGTGTGAATATAGGGGGCTATGAAGGGGCTGAAGCCACAGGAAGCTTCAAGCCAATACACTGCCTTCATTACCATCCCAGCAGGCAGTGGGGGGATGGGACCCCAGGCTCACCTCTGATGGGGACCCAGCCTCCTGAACCAGTCAGGCATCTCTGATTACTGCATTCCCGAGGGGTAGACTTCTGGTGATGAGGGAGGCAGGAAAGGGGATCAGGCACTCTCCATCTCTCTCCCTTTGCCCCACAAATGACACTGGAAATTCTGATCCCCAGGACCTCAGACAAAATAGGGCTGACACCTATTGGGCACTCACTACATCAAAACCACCTTGTGTCATCCATCACAAGGACCCTCCAAGGTGATGCCATTCGGTACCTTCCCAGGTTAACTGGTAATGCAACTTGAACACAGAGAGACTAAATACTTCCAGTCATACAGTAGAAGCAGCAGCCAGGTTTGAAGATCTGGTAACTCGAGGCCAGAAACTTACAGTATCCTGTGTATCCAACTGTTTTTCCCATCAATCACGTGGTCCTAAAATACCCTGTTCTCAGAAGCATCTCAGTCACTTCTGTAACCTGAGCCCCAGGACAGAATCATGGGAATGGAGACAGCTGGCTGTCAGTGTCTAAAGGGTACCCTTCCCAACTCCGAGGCCTAGCAAAGACACTTACTGTATTAGACCCACTCCAAGGTGTGGGACTGGGTGGCTTTCCACGGCGGTGACAGCGAAGGCTGAGAGAAGGGGTAATTGAGGACCAATGGTGGGCTGGACTTCGGTGCTTCCCACTTGGCCCACTTGGTGCTTCCCACTTGGCCCACTTCGGTGCTTCCCACTTGGTTTCCACTCCCCCAGCCCCCATCACCCATTCTCCCTGAAAAGGCTGCGTACAGGCTCCCCAGACACCCTTTCAAAATGGTCTTTCTCCCGGTACCACTTTACCCTCTGGAACGCGACTCGGTGAAATCCTCAATCTCGCTGCAGGAGGTGACTGAGGAGCAGCGGCTGCGGAAACTGTCCACTAGGGGGAGACGAGGGCCTGAGCCTCTGTGCTCGCCGGCCTGATCCGCCCAGCTAGTCCTCGTTCGCCACTCCCCAACTCCCACCTCCAGCTCCCGGCCACTGACCGGAGGAGCTGCGGTGGCGAGAGCGGTTGGCTGCGTCCCCTCGGCCGGTCACGGCAGGAGGCCGGGCCTGGCGAGACCACGAGACGGACGGACCGTCCCCGCTTCCTCCACTACCCAATCGGTTCCGCTGCTGCTGCTGCCTGAAAAAAAGGGAAAAGGGACGTCCGCTTTGCACCCAAGTCCTAAGGGGTAGGGTGCCGCCATGCCCCCGAGTCACAGCCAGGGCCGGTGACCCTGCCACATAGCATAGGAGGACAGAAAGCAGGCGGCGACGCAAACCCGGCGGAAGTAGGAGAAACAAGCAAGCAGCGCAGGTGGGCGGTCAGGAGAGGGGACAGGTTCAGGAGACGCGCGGGATCGGGGAGGACAGCTGGGAGGTGCAGGTGGTGGCAGCCAGGACTCGAGCAGGGATGAGGGCAGCGGGGAGGAAAGGCGCACTAACCTCATCCTGATCTCCTTCTGCTTCTTTTCCTTGGCTTTCACGAAGGCCGTGGGGTCGAAGCGCGGCGCGCGCCCACCTAGGACACAGCGGGGGAGTGGGGGGGCGGCGAGGCTCGGGGCACGCCCCACTCCCCCGACCCCCCTAACCCTCGCCTCCCCCACCCCGGGCGGAGCGCAGACCTGGGGGCGACGGCGAGGGGCGGGCGGCCCGGCACCGACCCCGGGCCCCGCGGCCGCTCTCGCGCGAGGAAGAGCGGGCGGCCGCGCGGCCCCGCGATGTGGAGCGCTCGCGCGACGACGAAGCCCGGTCCTGCCGGGCCGCGGGCAGCCCCGCCGGCAGAGTCCGCCTCCTGCGAGCACAGGACGCGGTCAGCTCCCGCGGCCAGAACAGAGCCCAGCCCTGTCCCGGACGCACCTCAGGCCCGGTCCGCGTCACCTCGGACACGCGCGCCGCCAGTCACCTCCCCACTCCCGCCTCTCATGGAACCCCAAAGATCTGCCCCTCTCCACAACTCTGCGAAACCCCTGCAACCTAACACACCGCCTCCGCCGGGCCCTTCTCGCGGAGGTCAGACACGGCCTCCTCAGGACCTGCCCAACTTCCCGCCACCCAGTTAACCCCAGGGAAGCCGCCAGATCCTGCCGGCCCCGCCCCTCAATGCCCCGCCCACCGCCTCCAGGTCTCTCAGCCCTCAGTTCGCCAGGCCCCGCCCACCCTATAATCCAGACCCTGCCCGTTTCCCTCCGACTCCGCCCCCTCCCGGCCCCGCCCACCAGCCCCAAACCCACCTGCAGCCCCAGGTGGCGGCTCCGAGGCCCCGCCCAACCCTGGCCGCGCCCCTCACCCCCTTTTGTACAAGGCCAGCTCGCTGTTCAGCGTCTTCAGCCGGGCTCGCAGGCTGCGCTCCGACGCCTTCACCTCCTCAAGCTGTGCGGAGGAAGACAAGGGCGCAAGGCTCCGGACCCAGGCCGAGGCCTCGTCCAGCTCGGCCCCGCCGGCCGCCCCGCCCCTCACCTCCTTGGCCAGGCGGCGGCAGTCCTGGCCGCGGCGGGCGGGCGCCCGGTGTCCGAGGCCGCGCTCCTGCCGCAGCTCCAGCTCCAGGCTGCGCACCAGCCTGCGCAGCTGCTCGGCCTCCTGGCGCGCTGCCCGGCCGGCCAGCGCCTCCTCCCGCAAGCGGCCCAGCTGCGCCTCCAGCTCTCGCTTCTCGGATGCCAGGCGGGACACTCTGCAGGGGAGAGAGAGTCGGACACCGTCATCTCCTCCATCTTCTCCCAGGCTGGCCTCCAACTTCTGGAGTCAGGCGATCCTTCTGCTTCAGCCTAAGTGGCTGGTCTACCACCACACCGGGCTAACACTTTTAAAAGAAAACTGGCTCAAAGAGACCCAACTGCACATCAGAGTTGGTGTAGTAGCAGAGAAGTACGTGAGGTAACTAAAACATTCTAGCAAGTTAAGATATGGCCTAAAGAAAAGGGGAAAAAAATCCACAAAGAAGCCTTTATGAGACAGGGTCTCGCTATGTAGCTTAGACTGGCCTTGAACTGAGTGATCCTCCTGGCTCAGCCTACCCACAGTGCTGGGATCACAGGCATGCACCACCATGCCTGCCCTTTCACAACTCTTATACTTCGTGATTATATTGGTATTATTTAGGATGAAGCAAATAATTATGTCTCTATTCCTGGAAACAGATTTTCAGCATAAGATGCTACATAATTAAGGAGGTTAGGTAAACACAGACTTTATTTTTCTCATTAAAGATATATTTCCTGACTCCATTAAAAAGTCCTAACCTCAGTGCGGACACCCTTACAATGAACATCCCAATGACCACATCATGCTAAACACCATTTCCTGTGAAAGAAACAAGAACTTCTTGGAAAAATTAGTTACATCAGTTCTCAGGTTTAGAAGGGCACTAAAAAAGTTGGAGATCTTGAAACTGCAGAAAGCAAGGAAGCCATCAAAGACTACTGGAGATAAAAGCTCATAGGAGCCAACAGAAAGGTTTTCTACTAGCCACAGCCAAGACTGCAACCCAAAAAGAGTAACTGCAGGAAAGTGATTCTCCATGACAGACTAACAGCTCCTGGCCCAAGTAAGGCTGGGGATTTAGCTCAGTGGCATAAGAGCCTGCCTTGCAAGCATGTGGTCGTGAGTTCCATCCCTGGTACCGATTTACAATACCAAGGAGATCGGGCACTGTGAATGCAACCTTGATAGTACAAAGGCCCTTCACAGATTGACGATCTTGGCGTGATTATCCTGAGTTATCAGAGGACTCTAAATATAATCTCAAGTACCCTGATAAGGCTGAGAAATTAAAACACAGAATGGTTGAAGGAATATGACCAAGGAGCAGAGACTGGAGGCATGCAGTCACAAGCCAAAGAAAGTCAGCACAGGTGTGTACACACACACACACACACACACACACACACACACACACACACTGGAGCTCCAGGAGGCAAGAAATATTGTGCTAAGAGTCTGGGATTGAGCCCAGCTGATGTCCTAACCGCAGCTCAGTGAGAGTGACTTCAGACAGCTGGCTGGGAAGTCATTTTTGTTTTTTGGTGGTGTTTTGTTACAGAAGCCATAGCAAAGCAACACACACTATCAACTAAGTTAAAATGTATGAGTCCCTAAAGATACTAAAAACAAAAATCAGCCGGGCACAGTGGTGCACACTGATAATCCCCAGCCCTCAGGAAGCTGAAGCAGAAGGATCATTGCGAGTTCCAGACCAGCCCGGGCTACAAAGTGAGCTTGAGGCCAGCCTGAACTGCATAGTGAGACCCTTTCTTAAAATGACAAAAAAAATTTTTTTTTTAATTAAAAAAATTTTAAAAAATCATTTCCACGGAGGGTAAAAGGGAACCAATTCATTTTTCTGACTAACATTAAAAAAAAGAAAGAAAGAATTATACCTGGTGTGGTACCACAGGCCTTTAATCCCAGCCACCTGGGAGGCTGAGGCAGGAAGATTAGAAATTCAAACCAGTGTGAGCAATTTAGTGACTCAGCAGGACTCTGTCTCATCCCACTGGAGATGTAGCATAGTACAAAGGCCCTGGGTTCAATTCCCAGTACCATCAAAAAGAGAGAGAGAGAGAGAAAGAGAGAAAAATCACAAGTTCAAAGCCAGCCTAGGTAACTTAGCAAGAATTTATCTCAAAATTCAAAATTCAAAAAGGGCCA
The DNA here is from genome assembly GCA_004027455.1 of Hydrochoerus hydrochaeris. Classification (NCBI taxonomy): domain Eukaryota; kingdom Metazoa; phylum Chordata; class Mammalia; order Rodentia; family Hydrochaeridae; genus Hydrochoerus; species Hydrochoerus hydrochaeris. The sequence continues at coordinate 19,979 of PVLA01007588.1, read as the reverse complement.
AGATGTAGCTAAGTAGTAGAGTGCTTCTAGGTTTGAACTCCCGTACATAAGAAAATATATAAATAAACAGGGCTGAGGGTGGAAGTCAGCACTCCCTGGCTTCAGTCTCTAGTAGTGCAAAGAGTTAGAGTTCTAGCATTAATCACACCTTTTCTGTGTGAATGCACCTCAGGGAAACCAAATGCTTAATAAGAGAATGCTTTCACTGTAAAGTTCCAGCTAACAAAGCAGAAAGAATTATAGGTTTAGATCATCACAATTCACTGGCCCCTCATGAAATATCAGTGTAGCCAGTGGTCATCATTGGCTGTCAACAACAAATTAATTCACTTTCTCTCTCTTTGCCTAAAACGTAAAATTAGGAAGAAAAAAATATTTGGATGAACACATTTTTTGGCAAAATATTGAATTTGCCCCTTGCAATCAAGAATGAGGCAAGAACACCACTGATCAATGCTTCCTCTGTCCTTACACAGTACTGCAGGTCCCAGCAGCCAGCACAAAAGGGCAAGAAAAGTAAACAAAAGGTAAGGATAAGAAGGAATTAATGAAACGGTCATTTGCAAATAAAATGATTATAAACACGAAGCAAATCAAAAAGGGATCTACAGATAAGTTTGCAGAAATAAAGCTGACTGAAGTAACTATATACAAAAATCAATCTATATCAATTGCACAAACGTCACTATGAGCTACACCAGTGATGGGGACCCTACAGCATATGTGCTGCAGTGGGCTGTTTGTTATCACTGAAAGCTCCAAAATATTCACCATCACTGATCCATACTTATGAACAAAAGCCTCCAAATATTCAAGGGAATTTTACAAAAAGTATGATAGAAGCCAGGTGTGGCGGTGCACACTTGTAATTCAATCCCAGCACTCTGGGAAGCTGAGTCAGGAGGTTCGAAATTTAGCACTTAGCAATGTAGTGAGACCCTCCCACAAAATGAAAACTAAAAACAGGCTGGGGGATGTAGCTCAGTGCGAAGTTCCTGGTTTCAATCTCCAGTACCACCACAAAAAATAAATAAATAAATAAATAAATAAATAAATAAATAAAAGGCAAAGTATGACAGAATATCATTGAGGCCCTAAATAAAATCTGAGTAAATGTAGAGCTATACTCTGTTCATAGATTGGAATACTATTTATAAAGATGCCAGCTGCCTCTAAATTGTTCTATAAAAAATTATAAATTAGCCTGCATAAAAATTACAAACCTCTTTGTTCATCAAAACAGTATAACAGTGGAAAGGCCAGCTACTGAGTGGGAAGAGGCTTCTGAAACATAAAACCAACAGAGTTCACATCCAGACTATATAAAGAACTCCTCAGCCGGCCACATGGTGCAGCGTGTAATCCCAGCTGCCTGGAAGGCTGAGGCAGGTGAGTCATAAGCTCAAGGTCTGCCTAGGTAATTTACCAAGACCCTGGCTCAAAATAGGAAAATAAGAAGGACTAGGAATGTAGCTCAGTGCTCCTTGAGTTCAACCCCTGGTACTGCAAATAAACACATGCATATCCTGGAAATCAATAGACGCAGCAGAAAAATGGAAAAAGACGAACAGACAAAAAGCACAAATGACTACTAGCTACAAGAGAAGTTGCTTGACTGCAAGGAAGTGCAAATAAAAATCACAGCGATGCCATAAAAGCTTATAGCCACTTTTTAAAAAAACAGTTTGGGTTTGGTATTATCTAGTAAAGTCTACAGGAACAGGTCATAGCTCCACTCCTGCATATCCACCTATGATGCAAGCCATGTGTGTTTGCTTTCCTGTGTGAACACACATGCATGTGTGTAAGAGAAAATGACCCCAAATTGGAAATTACCAATACCCATTGAATGTTCAGATAAATTGTGGTCGGTTGATTCAATGAAAAAATAACAATGAAAATGAATGAACTTACTGCCACACAAAACTGCATAGAAGAATCTTAAAAAGTTGTCAGGCCAACAACACAGACCCAAAAAAGTAACATAGTATTTAATTCTATTTTGTTGTTGTTATTCTTTTGCTTTTTAAAATTCCATTTAGAAGGTGCAAAGAGTTGCAACTGAAATACACTGTTTAAAGATGCAGAGTGCAGGGCAAAGTCATCTGTTAGGGAGTGCAAATCAGAGTGGGGGAAGGGGACTCTTCCTATTTTATAGTTTTTGTTTGTTTGTTTGTTTTGTTTTGTTTTTTGGTATGAGGAATCAAATTCAGGACCTTGCACTTGCCGGGCAGGTGCTGTACCCTGGGTGCTGGGATCTTTCAGAGCATGCTGGGTGATGCAAATGGGCAGCCAGTGTGAACCGCTGCCCGGTGGGGGGAGGAGGCTGAGGGGGACTCTGTAGGAGAGGGGGCCGCTCTCAAGAGTTCCCCCCATCTGCTGTACCTCTGACAGCAGGAAGAACCCAGCACTGCCAGGAAGGTGCCTCCCTAAAACCTGGCTCCAGATCTGATAAAGCCTAGGATCTCAATTATCACTTCCCAGGAAGTAACAGGGACAGAGGAAAACAGTCACCACCACCACCACCACCACCGGGAGAAAGGCAGCAGTCCAGACTGGGAGACTACAGGACAAAGCTGCTGCTCTCTGCCACAGCTAGACGGGGATTGGGAAGGATTTAAGAAACACAGTAACAAATTGCAACAGGTGGGCATATTCCAATACTACTTCAAACAAGCCAATCATAAAAGACATTTGTGAGAGAAAGGAGCGTGAACGCACGCACACTGCACGCCGGATGCAATTAGAGGGTGGTGGTTGTGTTCTTTTCAGGTTCACACTCTATACTAAAGATTCACACTGAAGCATTTACAGAGAACATAGGATGTCCCAAGGGAGAAGGGAACAAGATGGCAAAATGTGGGTGACCAAGGGCTGGGGACAGCACACGTGTCATACTGCTGTCTACTTCTGCGTGTGCTTGGCAGTTTTCCTAATAAGACACTCTGTGGTTGCCCAGCTCCCCAAGGAGCTCCCCCATGTGCCCACGCCTGGTGGCTTCTCCCTACCTCTCCTCCCACCCCCACTGGAGTCTGGCCTAGGCCAGTGCAGCCCCATCCTGCTGCTGGACAGAGGGCCCCACTCACCCCGGGAGGGCTGCCAGCCTACAGGATGTGCAGAGCTCCCCGTATCTTTCTTTCCTGGCACCGGCCTGATACAGCTGGCATTTATCAGGGTGACTCTCTGCCTGCTGTCCGGCTCCCCTCCCCTGGGACTCTCCGCTGGCTCCCTGTCTGCTCCACCCGTAGACACTCAGCTCTGGCGGCATGCAGTCTACCCTATGTATCACAAGCTGGATGACGCTGGGCAGTTCCTCGTCACATCTCTGGACCTCGATCTCTTCGTCTGTGATAAGATCTCTGTAAGGTGGTAGGAATCTAAGAAAAATGCTTAGACCGCACATCAACTACAGCCAGGTGATGTATGAACTCACTAAATGTCATGTGAATAAATGCACTAACGAACTAAGGGGTGACTGAGTTTCGCAGTCTTCCCAAACTCCCCAACTCCAGGTTGGGAAGCGGAAAATAACAAGGCGCTACCAATTGTGGGATCCCGGCACCCTCTCTAGTTGTGCAGTTGAGTCCAGAGGGCAGAGGGCGCCACCTAGTCGTCATTTTTGGAAGCACAGGCGCAAGCCCGTTTTCCCGTGCCAGTCGTGCCAATCACTGATCCACTGGACAAACAGAAAGAAGCTTCTCTAGCTTCCTACCTCGGCCTCCCTCTGTGGCTTTCCTCCCCCTCCGCCCAGCAGTACACCACCAAGGGTCCTCCGGCCCTGTGAGAGAAGGCCAGCACTTGGCACTCAGTCCTGGGCTAGCAGCCACCAACAGTCCAGAACGGCTGGGGACACAAAGGGAGTTTGGCACCGGCTGCTGGATGTCAGGGGCGCCTGGCCATGTTCACTGTGACCAGGGAAAGTTCCCTGACTGCTCTGGGCTTCTGTAGCAGGAGGGTGACAGCGGTGCCTGCCTTGTAAGGCATTTGTGAGGTTAAAATGGACTCAACCCTAAAGCATGGAGTAAACACACTCAATAAACCTTAGCTGCTGCTTATTACTATTACTACTAAAAATATCCCCCCGACTCAGATCCTCAGAGATGGCAGTGTACAGCAGGCACCAATGCTCACCCCAAAAGCCTTCGCCTTCACCGCTCACTCCCCTTGCTCTCACTGTGTTCCCACTTGATCCAGGCCTGGCGCCTGCTGCCATCTGCCTAGAACACTCTTGGCCTAACACAGCCCAGGGCCCATCACATCCCTGCTGCAGCGCCCTTCCCTGCCTCACCCCACCTGTCTCCAGTGACACGTTCAGATGGCTAAGTGACTGATGTCCAGCTGCACCAGCCTGGGCGCTCACAGGGAGGAGAGGCTAGTGTCACAAAGGCGCCTGGCAAAGGTGGGCTAAAACGGGACACAGCCTGACTGTCCACATGCAGGTCCTCTGCCTGTTGCTCCCTTCCTAACAGGCAGGGTCAGGACCCCCCCAGGACCCCAGCCCAAAGCTGTCCCCCCACCACTGGCCTGGCATCTGGGAGTCGAGGACTGGCTTGGTCACCACTGCATCGCCAGACCCTCCCAGTAAAAGGCAGGCTCAGAATGATTAGCGTGAATGCAGGACAGCAGTCCTTCCACGGGCCCAAATACACATGGTCCCCAAAGCACATGATGGTTGCCCCGCCAGCCCTGTCACAGCCAGACTCACTGCTCCCGCAGGTGCCAGATCTCAGTATCCCGAGTGTCCCGAGCATCCCGGACATCCAGCCCGCGAAGGCGACTCAGCTCCTCCTTCAGCGATCGGATGATGCCCTGCAGGACCACAGGGTCTGGCTTGCCCTGGTACGGGAGGGGCAGCGGGTAGTGAATCCTGAGGAGAGGGATTAGAACTGAGGCATCTCAGAGGCCGAGAAACCCCCCGAGGGCAACAATCAGGTTCTGAGAGCCACAGAATGTGAAAACACTCTGACTCCCATTTCAGTCCCTGTCCCTGTCCCCCACGTCCCCCCTGCACCAGGCCTTCTGCTCCGGGAGCTTCTTACACAGCAGTTCTGAGGACATAAGGCCAGCCCTGGCACTGACTTGAGTAATCTTCCCGTCACACACACTGGCAGAGTGGACACTGGTCTCAAGTGACCTGCAGTCGAGCACAGTGCTAATCTAGACTCCACATGGGGTGCTCTGGTTGGCCTGACTGGTGTCAGCCCTAGGCTGGGGAAAGCCCTAGGCTGGGGAAAGGCAGGGCACCTTCAATAGGTGCCCCCAGATGTCATTCAGAAAGGCTGGGCCACTTCCCATTAGAAACTCCAGGATCTACTACCAAACAAGGCAGACACTCTCCCCAGTTACTCCAGAGCCACCCCCAATGTCCCTCTTTTCCCCTTGCTGCCTCCCAAGGGAGAATGGCAAGCTAGATACTTATTTTCCCAGCATCCTTTGCATGTGACCACTTCTGGTCAAATATTATAGGAAAGCTGGGTGCAGTGGTGCACACCTGTAAATCCAGAACTTGGGAGGCTGAGGCAGGAGGATCATTACCAGTCCAAGACCAACCTGGGTTATAAAGTGAGCCCAAGGCCAGCCTGAACTGCATAGTGGGACCCTGTCTCCAAACAAAAGACGAAGAAAAAAATAAACATATATATTATGGGAAATCTGTCAGGAGTCTTCTGGGAATGTTTTTGTTTTCCTGATAAAACCAGCCCTGTCCATTTTCTTCCTACAATTCCAGCAACTGTTTTCATGAAGTCAAAAAGCCAACACCTCAACACATTAAGCACAAAAAAAAAAAAAAAGAATGAGCCTGAGTCTCCAATGGAACCGCTGTGTGGCAGCTCCCTACTTAGACACCTTGTGACGTGATAAACTATTTGTTTAAAGCACTAGTAACAGTTACTCTGCTAGTGGCAGCAAAACACAATAGTAAGTGATATAAGCCCTACCCAGAGATTACAAAAGGATTCTTGAATGATACCCTCACATTACTCTGGATACCAGGGCTTTCCCACAAGCCGCCCCCTGCACCCACCTGTCAAACTCCACAGAATAGATGAGGATCAGGTAGCGCTTGGAGTTGAGCTGGGCTGACCTGGGGGCCAAGGTGCCCGGGCGGCTGCCCAGCTTGCGGTTTCGCAGGGTCTCCAGGTCCGTGTAGGTCAGCAGGTCAAGGGTGACTGACTCACTGCTCTGTGGGAGAGGAGGGGAGGGGCAGCCACAAGACCCATGCAGCCACCTACTTACCCAGCCCTGGGAAGCCTGGCCTCCCTACCCTCAGGCTGATAAGCACCAAGGCCCTGTCCAGGGACAGGCAACAAGGACATGCTCGGAGAGATGGGCTGAAAGAACTAAGCACTCAACCAAAGAGATATCGTGGACCTGTGGCTCTCCAAGTGCTGCTGGGGGACCTCTCAGGGAGTTCGTGAGGTCAAACAATTTTCTTAACACCAAGACATCATGGGCCTCTCTCGTTGTGGTGACAGCCATGCTAATGCTGCAAAAGCACTGCTGGGTAAACTGCAGGTGCCTTAGCAGAACACAAGCCAGGGGCACCAAATGGTGCCAGCAGCTACTGCAATTGGCACTGCCATGCAAGCTCATGGGGTGCCAGAAAAGGGAAAAATAAACAAGCTGAAGACAAGAAATGAAACAGAAGCCAGGCATGGTGGCTCACGCTTGTAATCCCAGCACTTGGGAGGCTGAGGCAGGAGGATCGTTGTGAGTTCGAGACCAGCCTGGGCTACAAAGTGAGCTCAAGGCCAGCCTGAACTGCATAGAGACACCCTGTCTCAAAAAGACAAAAAAAAAAAAAAAAGAAGAAGAAATGAAACAATCTTCATCTTGTTTTTTTTTATGTTGTTTTGTTTTGTTTTTGTTTTTTTGAGGCAGGGTCTTATTATGCAGTTCACACTGGCCTTGAACTCACTCTATAGCTCAAACTGGCCTTGAACTTGCAGTAACCCTCCTGCCTCAGCCTCCCAATTGCTGGGGCTAAGGCGTGTAGCACAACACCTGGCTTAGAAATATTCTTTTTTTTTTTTTTTTTTTTGCAGTACCCGGGGATCGAACTCACGACCTTGTGCTTGCCAGGCAGGCACTTATGCCACTGAGCTAAATTCCCAGCCCTAGAAATATTCTTGATGAAAGAGTAAAAAGTATTAATTCAGTGACTCGGGACCCTTCAGTGTACATCTTGCCGATACTCTGTACACCAGAGGGTGGCGGTATGCTCGGCACTAAGCGCCTGTGCCACCAAGTTCTGAGCTGGCTTCGCCACTTCTTCATGGAACACTATTTTTGGAAGATAAAACTGACAGTCAAACTACAGTTATTCAACCTTGGGTATTCGGCAGGCATTTTCTCAAAAATGAACAAAGGGAGGCTGCCTCTTCAAGAAAACCACCAGTGGGATTTGTTGTCAGCGGGGTAACGCAAGCTTTGCACTTGAATTTGAATTTAATTTCCGAAAGTGTGTACCTGTGCTCCTGATGGCTTCTCAATGTGCAAGACTCCACTGGGGAAATCAGTATTGGACAGTCACAAATGTCACTCTCCAATACTGAGTAGTGAAATAGATCAGCATCCAGAAGATCTGTACAACTCAGTGAGCCAGTATTTCCCAAATGGCCAGGGCATGATATTGCAAAATTGCACAGAAGTAAAAAATCCATGTGAACTACAGGACATATCAAGGGGTTTTAAGGCACCAACAGGAGCTCACTGATAAGGTTTCAGGTTCCACACTGCCACTGACCTTCAAGAAATTATACTTGGCCAGGTTCAGTGTGCCAGTAAATACAATTACTTGAAAAAGCTATTACAGTACTTCCTTTTCCAACTGCATAGCTGTGTGAGGCAGGAGTTTTCTGTATATTCTTCAACTGCAATATACCAAACAGGTTAAATGCAAAAGCACTAAGACTCCAGCAGTCTTCTACTTAAGACAGACATTTAAAAGAATTGGCAAAAATATAAAACAGTGCTATACTTCTTACTAACTTTTTGTTTTAGGAAATCTGTCTCATTACAATGATATTTTAGGTTAACATATAACAAAGTTTACTACACTTATTTCTAAATGAATTCATAAATATTTTAAAATTTTCGTTTTTATTTCTAATATGGCAAATAAAAAAGAATTTTTTTTGAGACAGGTTCTCTTTATATAGTCCAAGCTGGCCTTGAGCTTGCCATGTAGCCAAAGGTGGCCTTGAAATTGTGGTGATACTTCTGCCTCAGCCTCCTAAGTGCTGGGATTACAGGTGTGCAGTACTGCACCCAGTTTATGGCAAAGATGTAATCTGCATAAACAAAAGCTCTTCTGTGTCTTCAGTAATATTTGAGAATATATATGACACCACATACAATAGTTTGAGAATCACTGGGTTAGATACCTAACGATAAATGTGTATAACCACTAACAAACAGCATAAATTAAAAAGCTGATAATAACAAAAACAGAACCTATATTGTGGGAGACAACTGGAGTGACTCCCCTTGAATGCAGAGCAATTGCTGCAACTTTGATTATATCGAGACTGATTTCCTTGTACTGATACGCACAGAGCTGGCTATGGTGTTTCCTTCTCTCTTCAACTGGCTGTACGCAGTGCAAATAAGGCTAGCCAGGAACTGGTAAGTAATCTCTAAGGCCATTAGACAGTCTCCTGTTTCCTCACCTAGTGCTCTCTCTAAAATATATAAGCACAGCAAGATGGCAGAGTCAGTGGCTCCAGGAATGTGGGCTGTGTATGAGCCTAGAAATAAAGAGGCTTGGACTCCCCAGGGCACAAGAGTTTACATATCAGAAACTGAAGCAACAGCCTCCTAAAACAATTCAGTTGCCACCTTAGTTGAATTATGCTAATTGATCCTTCAGCATATCCTTATCTCTGCAGTTTACAGAGAGCCTTTCTCCCACCTGGCCAGCCAGCTCAAGTTACTCAGGTAATTCCCACCATCCTCACTGTCGTCCCTCATCCTGAGCCACCCCCCTTCTCCACAAGATAATCAATTCTGGGAGAGGCCTAGGGTCCAGGCCTTTGTCCGCATGTCCTCACAGGGATTGGACGTAGGACCCTTTGGCTGACTTAACTTGCAACATGTCTCGGTGTCTTTACTCTCTCGCGGCCACGGGTCGCATTGGAGGTGGCAGATTGGAATTAACTTGGGGGGATTCCAATAGCGTCTCAGTGGGATTACAAATATAACCTTTTACATTGTGGGGAAAACTGGAAAAGTGATTACAATACTTGGATGACTGTACACAATATCTGGGATTACAATATATATAGGAGCTGTTATTCACCACTCTACCAAGTTTTTTATATATAGTAACTCATTTAATGTTCAGAATGTTTTTTGAAATCTTCAGAATATTATTAAATGGGAACTACTATTATCCCCAATTTACAGATAGCGACTAAGGCACAATGCAGAGGAACTGGCTCAAGGTTTCCAACTAGAAGCAGCAGTGATGAGTCTAAATTCACAGTTTGAATTCTTGGCCATAATGCTACACTGTGCCTAGATTTTTTTTTTTTTTTTTGTGAGACAGGATTTCACCATGCTGTTCAGACAGGTCTTGAACTCACTTTGTAGCCCAGGCTGGCCTCAAACTCACAGTGATCCTCCTGCCTCAGCCTCCTAAGTGCTAGGATTGATTATAGGCACGCACCATGACACCCAGCATTGTGCATAGATTTTAAAAGACTGAACACTGGGGGAAGGATAAAAGTGGGGCTATAGGGGCTGGAGATTTAGCTCGGCAGCATAAGCACCTGCCCGGCGGGTGCCAGGTCATGAGTTCGATTCCCGATACAAAAAAAAAAAAAAGTGGGGCTATAAGAGACTGTCACTCTCTAAGTGACACATTAGTTTATTATTATGAGAGAGTATTTTATCTGTAACCAGAGAAACAATATACTTCATAGTTAAAAAATAACAGTAGTACATAAATACCATCCCTGTCACTACAAGTTCTAATCTGCTTTTTTCCCCATTAATATTTTTAACATTACTACTTGACATTAAAATTTTTTCCAAATCTGGTTGAACGAAAATTAATTAATCAAAAATAAAAATTTTGTCTGAGATTTAACTCAGCAGCATAAGCACCTGCCTGGCAAGCATGAGGTCGTGAGTTCAATCCCCGATACCAAAAAAATAAAAAATTTCTTCCAATGTTCTGTGTCTCCCACTAGATGTCAACTTCATGGGGATAGACTTTGTTTCTGGTTCACTGAAATATCCCCCATGTCTACAATGGCGCACTGGCAGCTCAGCAAATGAAAGTTATGAATGGCCAGAGTCACTGCTGTAACTGAATTCTGATACAACAGCACTGAATCTTCTCAAAGCAGGTAGCAGAATACCTTGGAAAGTATATCAGCTATGTCACTCAAGGGGCTGCAAGTTTAAGGCCAGCCTGGACTACATAGGAAGAAACTATCTTTTTTTAAAAAAAGAAAGAGAAAGTAGAAAAAAATTAACTATATGTAATTAAAGATACACACACACACGCATGCATGCATGTACACGCACTCACATACAGAGAGAAATGAAGAAATGGCTGCAGTGATTTTCACCAAAATATTAGCAAGCGTGCACCCGAGAATGGAGTGATTACTTTCTTCTTTACATTTCTCTGTAGCATGAATCATTTACATGACAGTAACTATTATTAGACCCAGAATAAGCCATTTACATTTGAGAAAGAAGAAAAAGCCCTATCCCTTCAATGAAAGGGAAAGCAGAGGGGTCTGCAAACATCCAAGAGGGACCACCCCTGAACCTGGGGCGGGAAACCTCCCTGCCCCACCCCAGGCCTGTCCCTACCTGGGTGAGGGCCGACTCCAGCATGTTGCAGAAGATGCTGAACTGTTTGAAGTTCCCTGTCTTGTGGGTCAGATCTTCAATGACTGAGTGGAAGAACAGTTCCTCCTGAGGTCTGACCACTTGCCCAGCCCAAGGGCAACACATCCAAGTTCTCCGACTTCAGGGCCTCTGCATGGGGAACAAGGCCTCCATCCCCACCTCCACCCCCATGGAGAGCTCTGCTCAAACAATAGAGGCAGAGAGCAGGATTCTAGCAGGTCTCTCTCTCTCTTTTTTTTTAATTTGAGTCAGGGTCTTACTATGTAGTTCAAGCTGGCCTTGAACTGACTTTGAGGCCCAGGCTGGCCTCAAACTCGTGGCAATCCACCTGCCTCAGCCTCCCGAGTGCTGGGATTACAGGTGTGTGCCACCACCCCTGGCTGGCTGCATCTTCTGGGGGAAGCTGACCCAGGAAGAAGAGTTGAGCCCACCCCAGGCCGGTGGTCAGGCACTCACAGCTGGCATCGAACTCGCCCCGCCACTGGTCAGCCGTCATCCGGTCCTCCACCTCCAGCTCCAGCACCTGCCCAGAAACCATCACGCGCACGGTGTGCTCCACACCCCGGAAGACATAGTCCACCTGTAGGCCAGCTGGCTGGTCCATGGCCAGGGTGACTGGAGAGGGGGTAAGATAGAGATGATGGGCTGAGAGCCCAGGCTCTGGAGCCAGAAGACCTGGATTCACATCCTGGATCCATCACTCATCAACTATGGCACCTTAGGAAAATGGCTTCACTGTTTTGTGCCCCAGCTTCCTCATCTGGAAAATGGGTCTAATAATGGCACAGACTTGCTCTGAGGATTAAATCAGACAACATATCTAAAGGCTTTAAGAATTATGTCCTACACATTAATTACTGGACCCAACACATGCTGCCCAACAGAAATATGTGATCATGAGAATCACGATTCATAGTGATTATTATCCATGCATGCATTTGTTCATCCAGCAGACATCTGTGGCAAAAAATCAAGGTAAAAAGAAGTACAGGGTACCCAGGGGTGAAGCAGTCACAGTGGGCTTCTCGGAGGAGGAGATCTTTGAGCAGAGAGCTGAGGGAGGTAAGAACACAAGCCATGAGCTCCAGAGTCAGGGAACAGCCAGGGTTAAACATCACCTATGATGCATGGAATTAGTCACTGATTTGATGAATCAGTCTGTTGTATGCATAAATGACTTCTCTTAGGCAGCAGAGCTAAGACTCACTTTACTTCTTCAAGGAGCTGGAAGAGAGGATCAGGCCTCCACTGCCCACCCAGGATTCCCAGGGCTGGTTCAGAGGGGGCTGCCTGAATTCCTACCCAGAGACACTCTGTCGCCATAAAGCAAGAGCCTTCCTGGGTACTGGGAATGTGATGAGAAAGCAATCCACACCCCTGCTCTCAGGAAAAGCACAGTCACAAGTACAAACATGTACAAAGCTGGGCGTGGTGAAACAGTCCTATCATCCTACCAGTTTGAGAGGCTGAGGCAGGAGGATTGCAAGTCAAGTTCTGCCTGGGGCAACTCAATGACTCAGCATGACCCTGTTTCACTATGAAAAATTTAAAAAGGGTTGGGATGAAGAACAATGTGAAGGCCCAGTAACACACACACACACACACACACACACACACACACACACACACACACGAGGTCACACAGTGGGAAAAGAGGACATGAGCAGGGAAGGAGCTGCTCTCTTAGTGAAGATGGGAGGCTGGAGGGAAGGCGCAAGAGGGCTGAACATGAGAATCACAGTGCCCAGGCTCTGGGAACGGACAGGTAAGGGCTCAAGGTGGGATTTTCCCAGTTTTTTTCTAAAATCAGTAAGCAGGACAGCAGAGCTGGAAAACTATGAATGGCAAGAGGAGATTAAGTGATGGGGTCCAAGATGTCACGGGAGCAGATGATATCCACGTGGCCTTTGTAAGCCTACCACGAGGAAACGGTGCTCACATTCCTAAACTGGTATGACTGAACACGCACAAGAAAACTCTTGGAGAAACAGACCGATGCCTGACAAAGGGAAATTATTCAGTCCATGTCGGCTTTATCTTCGTCATTGCTATTATTATTTTGTTTCTGAGCTAGAAAGAGACCACAAAAACAAGGCGAGTGCGCGCCTTATACAGCTTTTCCAGCACACAGAGAGAAAAACTGAGGCTTAGCAAGAAAAGGGGTTCTGTCTTGGGTCCCACAGCTGTTCTACGGACAGAGCCACCATTGGGCGCCATGGGACCCCTCCTCTAACGCCTGGTCTCCTTCACGCTCCCTCTTTTAGTCCTGCACGTTCCCCAGGAAGCCTTTCCTGAGTCTAACACTGGAACACACGTTATGTGCTGGAAAGATGAGCCTGAAACTCCAACGTTTTCAGGTTCGCCTGTGAGAATGAAGTGAAATTCCCGAACTCTTCTCAGGCAAATGAACAGGCTCACAGCCTTTCGAACATTACTTCAGTCAATCCCAGACCCCCTTTCTCAGGAGCCAGGGACAACCGCCTGATCCCCACATGTCCTATCAGGCAATTCTCTGCCTCTAGATCTGAGCTCTTAGCTTTATTTGGAGGGAACCTCTCTGAGCTGCTTTTTGGAGGGGCTCAGCAAACCTGGGAAGTCCCCTTTCCCGGCAAGCACACTCTTGCAATTATGCTTGCATTCTAGGAGTGTTAAGAGGTTTAATAATCCCAGGTCTCACTGCAAACAAACCGTTGCACATTTCAACGAATATTTCATTTTCGGGTCCCCCAGGCGGTGCCTGGAAGTGCTGGCCCACCCCACCGAGTATTCTAGACTCCACCCGCAGTTCCTGCCCTCACACTCAGCGAGCCAATCAGCGGCCGCACCGCCCCGGTTGCCAAGGCGCGGGAGGTTACCAAGGAGTTGGCGGCATCCGCGGAGCACCTGAGAAGCCGCGCGGCATCACCGCCCCCGGTCGTGGTACCCGAGGAGGAAAGGGGTCGGCCGCGCTTCATCCCTACCGCCCACCCGGCCCTGCCCGCCTCTTCCCCATGCCCCCGCCCAGGCCCCCCCGTTCTCACCCGCGACTGTAGCAGCTCAACCCCACTTCCACTGACGGACTTAGCTCCAAGCCAGCCACTCCGTCTCAGTCATTCGGCCTCCCTGTTATCTGCGTGAATCCAACTCTTCCCTTCGCGCGCGCGCACGCGCGCACACACACACACACACCTCCGCCGCCGCCTCCTTCCTCTCCGCCCATCCCTTCCGCAGGTTTATACTAAGTGTTGCCTGACTGCTGCTGAACGAATCCCGCACTCCTGCCAGCTCTCCTCCCGGCCTGGGCAGCCACAGGAAGCCCCGACCTTGCACATTCCAGCCCTGCTCCCTTTGCGCTGCGCTCCCCAAAAACCAGCCCTTCTCCCACGATGTCCCGTTTCCATCCTGCTCTCCCACGCTGGGGCGGGGGAAGCTTCTCCCTACCCCGGATCCCCCGTGTTCTCCTAGGGGTCCCTGCATATTTTACCTGAAATCCCCCCTCTACTATTCTGCCAGAATTCTACCCACATATGGTTCTACTCCACGCACACCCCACTTTTCGCCCGTATTCCATCCCCCATATTTCACCCGGATTCCTTCCAAATGGTATGCAAAGCCCCCTCCCCATCCGCACACACATTTTCCACCTCTCTTCCCTTCGGAGACCCCTCCCTGGCACACCTTCCTCCCGTTTCTGGGATTTCCCCCAGCAATGGGCCTTCCCTCTCCCCCAACTCCTCCCTCTCTGATCTTATTCCTCTACCTGCATCTTCCATCCTTGTTCTGTGACCAGTGTTCCATCCTGGTCGCTGATTTCTTTCCAGCCCCAAGTCTCACCCAGCTCTGCTTCTCGGCCTCAAGCCTTTGGACCCGGCCTCCCCTCGCCTCGAGGCCCCGCCCCAGCCGACCCGTGACGTCACCTCCCAGCCCCGCGGCTGTGGACGCCCCAGTGCCCCATTGCGTGACATCAAGGCTTCAGCTCAGGTACACTCAATTTCTCCGCCTCCAGCCCTCTCCCGGTCGCCTTTCACTAAGGTGACCCCTTCTGCTCTGCGGTGTTCCATCATCTCCCTGGTTCCTCCTTCCAAACCTGTTCCTGGGATGTTCACAGGCTTCACGGCCCCCAACCCAGGGCCAATTCTCCCCTCCATGTCAGACTCCTCAAAGACAAATTCACACTGCCTCCCACAGCAGACATGGGCAAATCGTCACCCTAGCAGCTCCCTGCAGACCCGGCACCACAAACTCTAGTCTAGCCTGGCATTCTTGCTAACGCCCAGGTGACCTTGTTCCTAACAGATAAACCGGAAGGGGAGTAGAGAGGGCAGAGCTGTTCTCATTCTTGTACTCTCAGTCCTGTTCTGACATAGTGACTAACAATGTAATGGGAGGGGCCACAGACCAGGGTCATGGGCACAGAGGAAGACTGCCAAGATCTTCTCTCCCCAGCTCCTTCCTGGTCACCCTGCAGGCAGCAGCTTCATTCTCTCCTGCCAGATGCCCTACTCCCAGGCTAGGTCACCAGCATCCCCAACACTGCTTAGCGGAGGTTCTGCCACAGAGGAGGAGCTCGACAAGTCAGTCATGTCACTTCCCTCCTGCCTGAACTCTGAACCAACCTATTTCTCAGAGTACAGGCTGTGGAAAATAAGCCTGACCATGGGCACTGTGCCTGGGACTGGTCTCCAACCTGCAGAAGCCCAAGGGGCAGGGGGAAGCAGGAATGTGCATTTCCTGCAAGCTCCTTCAGGCACTGAATTTGAGACCCTTTGCCCTTAGCTATCATGATTTGTCCAGGTTTCTGTTCTACTCTGACCCTACCAACTGACATTAGAACCTCCCAGCTTTGCAACTCGGTGCAATCATAGGGAGACTCAAGAAGTGGTAAGGATGGCAGTGACAGCAAACCTTTTAGAGCTTTCAAAGATAACAAACAGCTGTGGTGTGCATGCCATAGATTCACCACCACTTTTACAGAGGACACTTTGTGCACCTATGTGCCCTCTCAGTGTCATATGGAGTCAGTGGAGTGGGCAGGTCTGAGAAGCCCAGTAAATGCAACAAATAATCTATTTCAGGTAATATTATTAGGAAAAAAATTAAGCCAGCTGAGGAGTCAGGCAGGGCCAGGAGCTAAGCAAGCTTGAGTGGTCAGCAAGGACCTGTCTGTGAAGTTAACATATGAGCAGACCTAAAGGAGAGGAGGGAGAAGCCATACAGACAAGTTCAAGGGCCCTGAGGTGACAACACACTTGCTCTATGCAGAGGACAGCGAGGGAGGGAGCTGAGGAGGCTCAGAAGTGTGAGCAAGAGGGATGGAGAGCGGGTGAGAGTTGAGGGAGTAAGGAGGAAGCTGGATCCCTTGGGGGCCTTGTAGGCATAGTGGGGGCTCTTGCCAAGTGAGGCAGGAACCAGGAGGGGGAACAAAGCAGCAGTATGAGCTGAATATGGGGTCAAGGGCACTGGCTGGGAGCCCAGTGAGATTGCTCCGACAGAACAGGTAAGTACAGGAAATGGCCAGACCCTGAATGGTAGGGAGAATGGTGCTAAGAATCAGTTGGATCCTGGATCTGTGTGTTTTTGTTTGCAGTACTAGGGATGGAAAGCACTCTGTCACTGAGCTACATGCCCAGCCCTCCCCTCAACCCCAGACAGAGCCTCACTTAGCTGCCTGGGCTGGCCTCAAACTTTTGATCCTTCTGCTTCAACCTCCCAGGTAGCTAGATGTGCACCACAGCACCTGATACTGAATGTTTTGGTGATAAAGTTAATGGATCTGCTGGCAAACAGACTATATATTCAAGAGAAAAGGCACGAGTCATAGACAATTCCAAGGTATTTGTTCTGAATCCCTGGAAGGAAGCACCTGCCATCAGCTGGTTTTAGAGGCTCAAAGGATGATACCACAAGCCTGTTTGAACTCTGGATGTCAGCTGGACTTCAAAGTAGAGTAGACCATTAGATATATCGCCCTGCAGTTCAGGACAGAGATCCAGGCTGCAAATAGACAACCAAGAGTCACCATTAGGCAAAGAGGTTGAAGCTGTTAGATGACTAGTACAGAGAAGAGGTGAGGTCATTCTACTGATGTAGAAACGAAAGCAAAGAGAGGTCCACAACTGGCTCCAAGCCAGTGTGATGTTCAGGTGTAGGGCTAGCCCTGGGCTAGGATTCAAACTGGGGCTACCAGAAGTCAGAGCCCACACTCAACCACCAGCAGAGTTTTTTAGGAAAATTAAGAGTTAATTCAGAGCCAGGCGTGGTGGCCCACACCTATAATCCCAGGACTTGGAAGGCCAAGGTAGGAGGATCATCCTGAGTCCAAGACAGTCTGGACTACAAAGCAAGCTCAAGGCCAGACTGATCTGCATAGTGAGACCCTTTCTGAATAAGATTCTTTTTAAAAAAGTTAATTCAGGATCTGGGAGTACAGCTCAATGGGAGAACCCAGGGTGCCATCCCTAGCACCACATATAACAATTATTATTATTATTATTATTAATCTAAAACACTTGCTAGGTGCCTGCTCATAGTACTCCTTACTGTTAGGTCCCCAGTTGAGAGACAGCACAATCATCATGGCAACAGTTCAAAGCTGTGCCCTGATAATGCACACCTCCTTCTTCCCAGAAGCCCCTATGGCTTCTCCTTCCTAAAAGTCTGCCAAAGCTCAGGAATGTAAAGGTTTACCCAATCCCCTGCACTCCCACAAAATAAATCAGCTCACATCAGTCCTCAGAGCCCTACCCCATCAGAGGCTGTATCAGGCAGGACCTGCCCTTTGTCCTCAGGGAGAGCCGCCATAGCCTTCTCTGTGGTGACTCCCTCTGTGCCTCCCCCCATTAAACTTTATCTACTTGCCTCCTCTCTTTAATATTCTGCGTTGCTCTAGATTGAGTACAAATCACTCAATCAGTTATATGTATGATATCCCTTCATACCTCATTAGGGCAAACCCTCGTCCCTAAAGGCTTCCCTTCCTCCCTCTCTCAGTACTGCTTTTTCATCACTCAAGTCAAAGTTTAGATCCTAAAGGGGAACTTCTGCCTTCCCAGTCCGTGTTGTAATGATGCACTCCCGTAAAAACCTCCCATTAAATCGCAACACTGTATTACAACAACACCTTTATATTCTATCATCTGCTGTCTTCCACATTACAACTTCCCGCATTAAAGTCCATCCTACGAGCTCAGACTACCCGACTCACACTCTAGCCTCTGTCCCACAACCCCTCGTTCTACCGCCTGCCTGTGTTAAAGAGCGCCCTGTCCTGATTCCCACCCTGTGAGTCAGCCGCCCTTCGCAGCCCACTCGCCCCCGAGAGCCCCCTCCCCCCAAGATCGTCGCCGCAGCCCGTGCACCCGGCGCTCCTGCCGTCTCTCACCTTCTCCACGGATACCCCTCCTCGCGAGCGGTTCAACTGCCGGAGCTCCAACCCCGCCCCAGGCCGCTTCCCACTCCTGATTGGCTTGCCTAATCCGCAGCCAAGTTTTCATTAGTCTAAAAAGACGCCTTTCTCTCTGTCCCGCCCCAGAGGAGAACCCGCCTTCCTAAGATTGCAATTGGTCACTTTGGAAGAGGCGTTCCTAAACGGCTTTGGGAGACCCCCTAGCGTCTGTCTAGTCTCCAATCAGTATTGGCTAATGATGCCGCCAGTCATACAAAAGAGTTGTTTCCTAAAGAAGACGGAAGGTCCCGGAAACAGACTGTTGACTCCGCCCCCAGGTGGATGATAGGTGTTGGCAGAGAGTTGACGAGCGAACACCCTAGAAGGGCTTGATTGCGGCTCTACCCTAAAGACAGGTTGAGATTTGTCATTGCTCATTGCGTTTCAGTTTTGCACCAAGCATTTTGGAAATCTTCACTTACTTAAAGCCCACAGCAGCCCGGAAAAGTAGACATTATTTTAACTTTCTTTTAGACATAGATCCGGTTCGGCGAGATACAGACACTATCCCGGATCACACAGATGAGTCATCCACAGGGCGGATCCAGTTTTTGGAATTGAGGGGGCAGGCCCTCTTTAAAACAGTATAAAAGCACCAACACAAGTTTGTATGAGCATGAAACTGTCTTCGGAATATGAATAAGCGCAGCGCGGCGGCATACGCCTGTAATCCCAGCATTCTGAGAGGTTGAAGCTGAAAGATCACAAATTCGAGCTCTCTGGGCAATTTAGTGACTTAGTGAAATCCTGCTCCAAATAAAAAAGGGCTCGCAGTGTAATTCAGTGCAAAGGCCCTGGGTTCTACCCCCAGTACCGAAGTGTGGGTAGGAATATGAACTAATAAAACACATACACATTTTAAAAAGCTAAGAAATACTACAAACGTTGTAAAGCTCCCCCAAAGACAGTGTGCTATTTTTTAACGTAGTGCCCGACATGCCTACTTTTTGCTTCATACACATTTCACAGAGAGAAAAGAAAGTATCTTGGCCAATGCTCCTCACCTTAATTTTTTTTCTTATACTTTTTTAAAAAGTTTCAGCTTCCAACTTAGCATTGGTGATGTGATGTGAATTTTTCTGGAAAACTCATATGTTAGCTGTATGTTTTGGACATGGTTTTTGCAGACTAGCTTCTGCCTCAATTTTTTTTATTTAAAGAGAAAAAAGGGAAAAGGTAGAAATATTACAGAATTTCAAGAAAAGAAGATAAATAGGAAGAAATCACTAGTTGATACATTACACATTGTTCTTTTAGAAATAGTTATTCAAGTTACAGGATTAAAGCACACAAAGTAGGCACTAAAGCAGTGAGAGTGCAAACAGATCTGTTCAACAATCCAACAAGCACCTAGAAATATGGTCATCAATCCCACACATCTAAACATACATGCAGCTATACCTTTTATAGCGCTTCCTATTTCCTCTTTTTTTTTACAATAGCAATTATCCATTTTAAAAATTTTATTTAAAGAGAAGAAAAAAGAAAAAAAACAAAAAAGGGTAGCAATAATACAGAATTCTAAAAGAAAGAAAGAAAAAGGAGAATGAGAAAAAGCCCCACTAAGAAATCAGTAATTTGTAAATTACATATTGTCATCTTGGATGTAGTTGTTCAAGTTACAAAGTTAAAGGGTACATAGTAAATATTCAAACAGTCAGACTACAAACAGTTTTGCTCAAAGATC